>RJWT010016848.1:0-19683 GCA_004365215.1 Cuniculus paca | reverse complement strand
CAAAGGACCAGAGCTCCCCAAAAAAGTACCACAGCCATCCTCAGCGATAATAAGGTCCCAAGCTCCTCTGATGACAAGAACAGTCTAGTTCATACCAGGAAGCCAGCGTGACAACTTCTACAGATTGAGCAGCACACCATCCTCCCCTCCAGAGCCAGGCAGTGATGCTCAACGTAAGGATCAGAGCTCCCCCAAAGAGAACCGCAGCCATTCTCAGCGACAAGGTCCCTAGCTTCCCTGATGATGAGGACAGTCAAGTTTGTATCAGGGAAGAAGCTCGACAAGCTCCTCCAGGAGAATCCACAGCAACAGGAGAACCAACAGCACCAAACAACAACACAACACCACTCACAGCTTCTGCAGTTCTCCTTTTCTGTTATCAACAATCTTCAGGTGGTCCCCCTACTCAGCACCACACTGATTCAGTTCAGCTAGCATTAAGTTGACCATCAGTTTTTAATCCACCACAGGGAGAAGAGTAACTACAAGGATTATTATACAGAAGCGTTATAAGACTGAATCCGTGAATGCTGCTATAACCAGAAGTAATTATTTTGGCAAAACATAGAGACAGAGTCAAACTCACTTAAAGTAAATAAAAGAAGGATTAAATACTGCCACTGGACATACAAAGCTGAAAATTATTCACAGGGAGGTAACATCCTACTAAAAACCTCCATATAAGCCATAAACTCTCCACACTTTGGCTAGTCTCCAACCAAAACAATTTAAAATTTAAATGACAGACTCAACATGGACATGGAATCCTCAAAAACATGTCAGACAAAAACACCTGAAATGAAACAGTGCAGAATTCACATACTGCAGAAATGACCAATGTGAAGCCAGAGTGTCTGATATTCCTCAAAATGGTGAGTTCCAATAAAGAGCTAAAAGAAGCCAAAAAGAAAATAAGAGAACAAAAGAAGACCATTCAGCAGCTCCTAAATGACAATAACAAGACAAATCTAAGGCTAATCATAGTTAGAGAAAAACCAGAAGATAGCATAGATTCACTAATATGCTTACAGACATCATAGAGGAAAATTTCCCAAAGAAAACAGTTTAAAATAAAAGTAAGTGATGCTTACAGAAAACCAAACAATTATGATGAAAGGAGAAGCTCACAAAGGTATATTCTTATTAAATTGATCTCGAGGGAAAAAAATCAAAATCTTAAAGGCAGCCAGAAAAAAAGAAAAAAATCACATACAAAGGTAAATAAATTAGAATTACAGCAGACTTCTCAATAGAAACCCTAAAGGCTAGAAGAGCTTGAAATATTTCAGGCCCTAAGATAGCAAATAACTTCCAACCCAGATTAATTTAACCAGCACAACTATTCTTCAAAATAGATTGGAAAATAAGTTATTTCCATGAAAAAGACCAGCTCAGGAGACATATGAGTGTTTAACCAGCTTCAGAGAAAATACTTAAGAATATTCTCAACAGAAACAATGAATTGGACATAGCTAAAAACAGAGAAAACTAGTGAGGCCAATGGATTAACAGCAACAAAAAACATCAGGAAAAAGAAAAACAAAAGACACACCAACAGATAAAGAAGGCAATGATAATAACCAACGCATATCAATAGTATCACTCAACAGGAAGGACCCCAACTCTCCAATTAAAAGACAGACTGGCAACAACCTGATGCATTCAAGAAACTCATCTAATCCAAAAAGATAGAAAACAACATTTAATGAATCAGGACTCCAAAAACAAGCAGGGGTGGCAATTGTAATATCAGATATAGTAAAGTTCAAATTAAAACTGATGAAAAGAGACAAAGAAGGTCACTACATACTAATTAAAGAAAAATCCAACAAGAAAAGATAACATCAATAAACATATATGAACCAAATACTGCAGCACCTGCCTTCATAAAACAAAAACTACTGAAATTAAAAGAGCAAATAAACACTAACGCAATCATCATAGGGAAATTTAACACTCACTTTCACAAAAAGATAGAACTAAAAAAAAAAATCAGTAAATGAATTTCAGAGGTGAACCACACCCTTAAACATAAGAACTTAATGGATATATAGAAAATATTCCACCCCTCTACAACAGAGTATACATTCTTTTCACTAGTACATGGTACAGTTGCAAAATAGATCACACACTAGTCCACAAAGCCTGCTTAAGTAAATATAATAGAATAAAATTACCCCACACATACTATCACACTTCTGTGCAATGAAAATACAAATTGCCAGGTGCAGTGGGGCATACCTGTAATCTCAGCACTCTAGAGGTTGAGGCAGGAGGATCACTGTTGAGTTTGAGGCCAGCTTAGGCTACATAGTGAGTTTAAGGTCACTCTGAACTACCTAGTGAGACCCTGTCTCAAAAAAAAAAAAAAGTGAAAATAGAAATCAACAACAATACAAATTTCAAAAAAGGCAAATGCTCCTCGAAAATTAACAATATACTACTAAGCAACCAATGGGTCACAGAAGAAATTAAAAACTTTCTGAAAGCTAACAATGATAGTACCACTGGTCAAAATCTCTGGGACACTATGAAAGTAGTTCTAAGAGAAAAATTCATCACAAACAAGGCTCACATTAGGAAAACAGACATCCTCAGAGAAATCCTAAGATACTGGAGAATAAACAACTACCCCAATCCAAAAATAAGGAGGGAAATTAAAAAGATTGGAGCAGAAATCAATGAAATTGAGACTAAAAAAAACAGTAAAAAAAAATAAAAATCAATGAAGTGAAAAGCTGGTTCTTTGAAAGAATAAACAAAACAGTAAAGCTCCTAGCAAGACTTACCAAGAGAAAGTGAGAAAAGACTCACATCAATACGATTAGAAATAAAAAAGGTGAAATCACCACAGACACTGTGGAAATCCAGAAGACAGTAACTACTTTGAAAAATTATATTTCAACAAATGACCAAATGTTGAAGAAATAGACAAACTTCTAGGCACATACAAACTACCAAAACTAATCCAAGAAGACATAAATATGCTTAACAACCCAGCAACAAGCAATGAAATGGAATCAGTAATAAAGAATCTACAAACTGAAAACAGGCCAAGACCTCATAGAGTCACTGCTGAATTCTATAAAATTTTTAAGGATGTTATATCACTAATACTCCTCAAGTTCTTTAAAGACATAGAAAAGGATGGAGTGCTTCCAAACACATTGTTGGAAGCCAGTATCACCCTAATCCCAAAACTGGATAAAGACTCAATTAAAAAAGAAAACTATAGGCCAATATCCTTACTAAGCATAGATACAAATATCCTCAACAAGATATTATCAAATAGAATGGAGCAAAGATCATACATCATGATTAAGTAGGTTTCATCCCACAGATGCAAGGGTGAGTCAACATGTAAGTCAATAAATGTAATACATCACATAAACAGAAGCAAGGTCAAAAAAACATATGATCATATCATTAGATGCAGACAAGGCTTTCAACAAAATCCAACACTGCTTTATGACACAAACCCTGAATGAAACAGGTATAGAAGGACCATACCTGAATATGATAAAAGCTATATACGACAAACCAATAGCCAGCATCATACAAAGTGGAGAAAAACTAAAAAGCATTCCTCCTAAAATCAGGAACAAGTCAAGGAGATTCACTATCACCTCTTCTATTCAACACAGTACTTGGAACACTGGCCAAAGCAATTAGGCAAGAGAAAGAAATAAAAGGGATGAACTGATGGAGACCACAAGGAAACAGCCCTGAGTAGGATATCAAATTAATCAGTTGGCTTTCTGTGTTTACTTGTGAGTCTGTCCCAGGTCTAGGCCCCTTGTCTGGAGATGGGTAGTGGATTCATAGTAAGTGAACCTCTATGGAATCACTGGTCCCGGCTGGGCCTGCAGTGGCCTGTGAGGCAATGATGCCTCAAAGGACAGGATAAGGCCATAGCTGAGGACTCCTGGTTCCCACTCCAATTAACTAGAGAGAGACTGCAGCTGCAGGCATCACACTCCTGCAGTGAAGAACAACCTGGATATAAGAGAGTTCTCCTAAATTAACATAATTTATTACTTGGAGAAGTCATTGAGCTGACTCCCAAAGTCCTGCTCAGTTTCCCATGTTTTGCACTCTACCCCCTTCCCTTGTTTGAAAACCAAATAAATACAGGCCCTTGTCTCAGCCCCCAGAGAATCTCAATTCTGCTAGAGGGTTTTGATCCTCCTGGAGCCCTAAACTCATACCACTTGTCTCTTTTATTTAAGCCTTCACCGTTCACTTGTTTGGGAGGTTGCAGGCCTGATCACTCCATGATAATAAACACAGGAAAGAAGAACTCAAATTATCATTAATTGCAGATGACATGATGGTCTACACAGAAGACCCAAAGAACTCCACCAAAAAACTCTTAGAATTAATAACCAACTTCAGCAAGGTAGCAGGATACAAGATCAACACACAAAAATCATTAGCATTTGTGTACACCAACAATGAACAAGACGGGAAAGAAATTATAAAAATAAACCATTCATATTCACCTCAAGAAAAATGAAATACCTAGGAATTAACCTAGCCAAGGAAGTGAAAGACCTGTACCAAGAAAAGCTATAGACTCTGAAAAAGGAGATTGAAGACATCAGAAAATGAAAAACTGTCCCCTGCTTCTGGATAGACAGAATCAGTATTGCCAAAATGGCATACCCCCCTAACTGTTACGTAGACTCAATGTATTCCCAATCAAAATACCAACAGCATACTTACAGATCTTGAAAAAAACAATACTGAAATTCACATGGAACCAGAAAAGATCCACAATAGCAAAAGCAACCTCGGACAATAAAAGCAAAGCAGGGGGCAGAGTAATACCTGACTTTAAACAATACTCCAAAGCAGTAGAGATAAAAACAGAATGGTACTACACCAAAAACACGTATGAGTGCCAATGGAACAGAACTGTAGATGCAGAAACTTCCCCTGACACAACTGGCTATTTGATCTTTGACAAAGGGGCCAAAAGCATATGCTAAAGAAAAGACTGCCTATTCAACTAGTGGTGATGGGAAAACTGGTTATCTGTATGTACGAGATTGAACCTGGACTGTTATCTCTCATTATATACTAAATTAAAATCAAAATAGATAAAAATCTAAGCATTAAAACAGAAATAGTAGCTGGGCATGGTGGCACACACCTGTAATCCCAGCACTTGGAAGGCTGAGGCAGGACTGCTGGGAGTTCAGGGCCAGGCTGGGCAAAAGTGAAACCCTGTCTCAAAAAAACTAAAAAAAAAAAGTAAAACAGTAACATTACACAAACTGAATATAAAATAGGTAAAACACTTGAAGATATAGGTGCGGGAAAGGATTTTCTAAAGAACATCAATTGCACCAGAAATAACACCAAGAATGAAGACATGGGATACCAACAGACTAAAAAGCTTCTGTAGTGCGAAAGACTCAATCAGCACAGTGCAGACAACCTACGGAATGGGAAAAAAGTTTGGCCAGCTACTCCTCCGACATGGGACTAACATCTAGAATATACAAAGAATTAAAAAAAATTAAACCATCTAAAATTAAAGATCCAGCCAAGAAATGGGCAAAAGAAACGAATAGACACTTCACAGAAGAAAAAATAGAAATAGTCAACAAATACATGAAAAAATGCTCAACATCTCTGGCCATTAGGGAAACGTGAATTAAAACAATGCTAGGATTCCACCTTACTCCAGAAAGAATGGCTATTATTAAGACATCAAACAATAATAAATGCTGGCGAGGCTATGATGAAAAAGGAATCCTCTTGCACTGTTGGTGGGAATGTAAACTAGTACAATACACTCATGATGGAAATCAGTATGCAGATTCCTCAAAGAACTGAAATTAGAAATTCCGTATGACCCAATAATCCCCCTCCTAAAGATCTTCCCCAAAGAGTTTTAGACATCATACTACAGCAATACATGCATACCAACGTCTGTAACAGCATAACTTATAATAGCCAAATCCTGGAAATAGCCTGCATACTCATCAATAGATGACTAGATAATGGAAATGTGGTAACTGTGTATCATGGAATAGTATTCTGCTATAAACAATGACAGATTTGACACATGCGTAGGAAAATGGATGCACCTGGAAAATATAATGCTGAGTGAATAAACCAGACACGCAAGCTTAAATACCATATGGCATCTCTCATTTGAGTGAGGCAATGTACAAACAAAGAGAATAAAAAAAGACGGCTAAAAGGAGACCAGGAAGGAGATGGATGTCTTGCAATAGAAAAGTGGTCCAAGGGAACAAGGGTGAGGGCTGAAGAGGAGAAGGGGAGATAAGTAAAATAAAGACATGTCATATACCTCAATGCCTAGTAACCTCAATGAGTGTAGATAATACATACCATAACATGAAGTAAGATTAATAATATCAACAAGAAGGAAAAATGGAATAAGGGCACTGGATGAAGAAAGTGGGAGAGGAGGGAAGGGGGAAGGGATTTAAAGAAAAGAAGCTGTGGCATGCGCAACTAACCACTTCCCAAGATGACTGTAAACTTCATGAACTGCAAACATACAAATAAAATAACAAGAAAACAAAAACAATTTCATACGCCAGGGAATAAATGAGAAATGCGCAAGCACCTCACTCAGAGGAAACCTCTGCTAGCTCTTGCCCGTGACACTGTGTGAAGGCCGTGTCCACACAACGCCCAGGTCCGCCGGCAATGCTCTCACCTTGCTCCTCATCTTGCAGCCACACTAACGCCTGCTCACCTCTCAGGCTGCACACAGATGTCCCCACTGCGTCCTATGCTGGCCCCCACGTGCCTCCTCCAGTATGTTTCTATTCTTTGATTAGTCTTCATCTTATCTCCTGTTGTTAGCTAAGAAGGAAGTATGGAACCTCCCCAAGTATACAGGCTCACTTTCTCATCTCTGCATCTCTCATCTCCAGCATGGAGCACAAATCCTGACACAGCAAACAGTGGTTGACAAATAAAAGCACCCATCACTGGTGGATAATAACAGGAAACAAACAGGTTTAAAGCAGTTTGCTTAAGCAGTCAAACAAACACAACTGAAGGCAATTTTTACTGTGGTGGGCAATACTGTATTCCTAACAAAATAGTGAAAATTTTTGAATGAGAAAAATTGGTTCAACTTTTAAGAAAAGTAACATGAGTATTGTTTAAAATCTCAGCAATCTACTCATCCTTTGGAGTAAACTAGAAGTGTATCCAAACAATAAAACTAATGTGAACAAAAACTTTCATTATTTAAAGCATCAAAATATGTGAACTACTTATACAGGAGGAGAGTGAGCAGAGTATCTTTAATCTTCAGTGAAATACTAGGGAATTATTACAACTGATTATTTAAGACTAAGAGAAGATGGTGTGTGTTTCCGTATTTTTAAGATGATAAGAGGGAACAGTTCATCACATGGTTATGCGAAGTATGTCATTTCTGAAAAAAACAGTGTGTCATTTCTGGCATATGCAAACATTTCATTTTAAAAATAAAATTATTACATTATTTTTAAACAGCTTCAGTTATAATTCACATACCATATGACCCACTAATTTTAAGTGCACTATTCAGTGACTTACATATTCACAGAATTAACATCAACACAATCGGTTTTAAAACATTTTGATTACCTCAAAAGAAAAAATCCTATGCATTTACCCTCCCCACCAGCCTAGACAACTAGTAATCTGTTTTCTGTCTACAGATTTGCCTAATGGGGAGAACTTATATAAATGGAATCACACACATACAGTCCTTTGCAACTGGCTTCTTTCACTCAGCACGATATCAAAGTTCATTTATGTCTTAGCATCTGTCAGTACTTCACTTTAGTAGGGAATATACTGCTGTATACATATACAACATTTCATTCATCCATTGGTGAACACCTGGAGTGTTCCCATTTTAAACAATGCTACTGTGAACATTAGTGTCGAAATTTTGCATGAACATATACTTTTGTTTTTCTTGAGCAGATACCAAGAGTGGAATTATGTGAGCATATCCCAACTATGTTTAACAATTTGAGGAGTTACCAACTGTTTTCTAAAGCATTTTAGACCATTTTGCAAACCCAGGATATAAGGGTTCCAATTTCTCTACAACCTCATCAACACTTGTAATTATCTGTCTTTTTTATTCTAGTCATCCAGTGAGCATGAAGGTATATTTCATGCTCATGGTTTTGATCTGCATGTCCCTGATGACTAACGTCTAGCATATTTTCATATGTCTATTGGGCATTTGTACATTTCCTTCTGAGAAATGTCTACGAAGATCATCTTCCAATTTTTAATTGGATTGCCTTTTATAACTGAGTTTTATCTATTCTATATAATAAATAACCCCTTTATCAAATATATTATTTGCAGAAAGATTTTTTTTCCATTGTATTGCCTGTCTTTTCACTTTCTTACATTATTCCATTAAACGTATCTGGAGAACCCTGAATACCACAGAGATTTCATTTCTAACATAATATATATAAAATATACATGAAACAAGACTAGAAAAACTTGCTTTGTACCCTTTTCTCCTTGAAATCTTACTTCATTCCCCCACCTCAAAACTTCAGCCTAATGTATTTATCCTTGAAATTTTTACTGATTTATACTCTATCATATTTTTCTGTAACAAAAAAATGTACATAGCTCAAAATTTTTAAATACCTTTGATTTCCTGTTACCACAAAATGCTAAGTCTTCATATTTTTATTCTGGATTCAGTTACTATAATTATTTACAGAGCACAACAAGCATAATATTTCCTAAGTAAATAGTTACTAAACATAAGAAATAAAGTTTATTGGTAATGCATTGCTTACCAGTTTTAAGATAAATAGGGTATGGGATGCTTACAGGGCCTTAAGATTTGGGTCAGATCAGAGGAATGAAGTGTTGGGCCTCTGAAGATGAGAGCTTTCTTTTTTTTTTTTGGTACCAGGGATCAAACTCATGACCTCACGTTTGATGAGAGCTTGCTTTGAAACCATGCTCAGTATGCCATACTGAGACTGTGAATGGCAGAGAGGGGAGCTTATTGTTTTATTTTGCTTAGTTTTGTTTGTTTTGCTTTGCTTCTGTAAAAAAAAAAAAGTTATAGCACAAAATTATAGCACAAAAAAAGGAGAGAAAGAAGATTCTGCATGATATCCAGAACATGAGTGTTGCATTAATCTCAATTAAAAAAAAAATACATCAGAAGTTGAGATCTTGAAATGAAGTCTCTTATAACTACCCAGGCCTGCACACTGTGTGACAGGTCTCTCTGCACTTCTGTCCCTATGCACTGTGTTCCTTGGTTAGAAGAGATCTGCTTTAGAGAATCTCAGAGATGGTTATATTCTCTTGGATCACTGTACCTGATGAATTCTAATGATATTATACACAGTCTCTGCTCGCTAACACCACTTTCTATAAAGAAGCAGTAACATGGAGAAAGAAAGTTACTTTCTCAATATTTCATAATATAATAAAAAAGCAATCAAGGCAACTCAAGCCAAAGGGATGCATTCAGAACAGATCCAAATGCTTAGTAATTTTATGTCATTTTCTGTTTTTCACCTAAAAGTTTGATGGTTTGAAATCACTTGCGACTCTACCAGTGATATCCAAATAAGCCTAAAATAGCCACTTTTAAAATCAGATCTAAGCTTGACAAGAGCTTGTGACTGGATTAATATTGCTTACAGTCATCTAAGTGTCACTTTGACAAACTCAATGTTTGTCTTGATGACATCTCCCCCTAGGCATATGGCACTTCCATTAGCTCCAGCATTATCTCTGTAGCAGAAAAAGATGCTTCATTGTCTTCAGAATATTCATAATTTACAAGGCCTCTCTTTGGTCATGACTGATAATTGCTCATAATAATGAAGGAAAGATCCCTGCACAGATGCTATCTCGTGTGTGGTTTTTAAAAATTAGTATTAAATTCAAAGAACAAAGCGTTCTTTTTGAAAAAAACACCTGGTAGCCATGATCCAAATCTAAGATGAAAATGTTACCTTATTAAATATAACATAAAAAGATGTTAGGCTAAATTTTATAATGGCAACCACAGGCAAACCAGAGAAATTTTCCAAATATGAAAATATGGGAGAATATAAATTCATAATACTGAACAGCTCCATCAAATAAGCACCCATTAACAAGTCACCTTCCATAAGATCTTGTAATAGACACATACTGTGAATGGTACATACACCTCAGCTGTTAAAAAAAGATTCTGATCACCACAAAACACACAAAGAATCTGAGGGTTATCAAAGAATTCATGATCTAAATATTTATCCCCAAACTTAGACTGTTGTAATTCAAAAAAAAGTTCTTTAGGAAACTGATCACCTCTAAAATCTGTTCCACAAATATTGCTTCCTGCACAGCCTCTGCACCATTTGTTCGTGCATGAAAACATAAATCGGCTACAATCTTACCAAACAGACAAGGCACACGAGACTTAACCAAAGTGTCTTTGGATAACTGCTTAAGCCACACAAAAGATCACAAAAATAAAGACCTCAGGACCTATTTATAATTAATAAAGACAGAAAAAAAAATCTACAGTTTTATAGATGTTTCAAAAGAAAATAAGACATATTTCAAAAAATTCCTTGAAAAATAAAAATAAATACATAGGACCTTTGTAATTATGCTTAAGCAAAGGACAGTATATTGTGGCATACAAATCTCAGGAAAAAGGGTCCAAAATACCTTGTATCATTTTTGTCTAAACCAAAGGACAGTATATTGTAGCATACAAATCTCAGGAAAAAGGGTCCAAAATACCTTGTATCATTTTTGTCTAAACCAAAGGACAGTATATTGTAGCATACAAATCTCAGGAAAAAGGGTCCAAAATACCTTGTATCATTTTTGTCTAAACCAATGAAATAAACGAACTTACTTCTCATGACTGTTTTCTGAAATACACACTTCTAGTCAAACATTCTACACATATATTAACCATTAAACTCTGGTCTCAGGTGGATTCTCCATCAGTGACCTTATCCGGCCCTCCCAAGCCTCCTGTATCCCTCAGGTCCTCACCATGAGCAATATCAGACCTAAGCAGACTAAAACGACTTGGTCCTGAAGAGGCCTTGTGCTGCAGAACCTATCCATTCCTACCCCTTACTCACCACCTAGGACCTTTCCCACACGACAAGCGTGCACTGCACTCTCCTCTCCAGCTGCTGAACTCTGTAGCTACCCTGAGCCAAATGCTGAGGGAGACACTCTTTCTAGCCCATAAATCTTCTGATATTTTGTTGTTAATCGCTGAGAAGAGAAAATACAAAACCCTCACAAACATCTCACCACATGGCTCCGGGTCTAGGTATTTTCACTTCTGAGAAAAGCAAAACACACTTTAGTTTTACTTACAAGAACAACTTGAACTGCCCAGGGACACTAGTACCACCTCCCCCCAACCCAACCTCAAACCTCTTCACTGGCTACAGCCCTTCAAGAAAATCTGCCTGGGCCCCCTACCTGTGTGCAAGTGAGGGGGAAGGCTGGCTCTCAGACCAGCAGCTCACCCTTCTAAGGAGCCCCAGGCAAGAGCCGCCAAGTCAGCCAAGCTACTTTCTATAAGCCCATTCCTGAAACAGTTACCATGACCTTTCACAGAATTACCTGTTACCTTCTAAGTAACACTGTGGACCATTAGCAAATTCAGAGAAGTTAAATGAGCAGCTCAGAGAAATAAACCAAGGTCAGAACTGAGATAACCTTCTACAGGAATGATTCTCAACTCTATCAGACTAGCGCCACCTTTTGATAACAAGTATTTGTAATCTACAGAGATAACAAGTATATAGACAGAAAGAAATAAAACGTCTAAACTGCACTACAAAGGCAAAACAAAAGTAATTTTACTTGTTTCTGTATGTATAATTAGTGTATGTGTACATATAAAATAATTTGTGTGTGCCCAAGCAAATTATACGTGGCACACAAGTATATATATACATATATACAACTGCAAGACAATAAACGTATAAATACTCTGGCCTAACTACACAAAATTATTTAATGATGCACTAAGATACCTGAATTTGCTTTTAATGAGTAAACCTGAATTTTAAAGAAGTAAAAATACATTCACTGGAATATTTTCAACACATCTGATGGGATTATTTTGGAGTGAAGGCTAAATATGTATGCCCACATAGATGTTCCTCATTTAATGACTTACCTGTTTAACTGTTCAGACTTACAACCGAGGCTTGATGTTCAGACTTAAGAACATAGGAATGTGAGTGGCACTGGGGCCTCACAATGGCTTCTTCTATAGTACTGCATTGTATTTCTGCTGATTGTACTGTACTGTATAGTACTGTGGTTTTATGTTCTGTTACACACTACAGTACTACTTGTAAGAGTTATGCAAATAAAAGCAAAGTCATCAAGTTAGAGTTTTCTTTGACCATTTCTTTGTTCTGAACATTGTAATGTATGTACTATATACAATTCCTTATTTAGCGGCCAAATAGTTTAACAATCTTGGTCACTGGACCATTGCTCACTCGATTGTTAAACAATGAATATCTGTATACATTCCTAGCACCATATTTCTTACAGCTGTATTAGTACAGATGTGTGCACAATTCAAATGCTACAAGTGTACTGCTGCTGACAACGAGATTTGCTAAAATGATACATTTCTTTACAAAATCACCAATAAATCAAAATACAACCTTTTGAAGTACTCAGTGGCTGTATTCCTGAAAATTTCAGAATACATTAAAACTGGGTGCACATGCAAAAAGTGTTTTTTCATTTAAACAGAGTTCATGTTTTTTCATGTTAAACAGAGTTGGGTTTTTGGCTTGGATAATTATAAATACATTTTTCACCAAAAGAAACTCCAACAGGAACAAACACCCAAGGAGTTTAGAAAGCACACAGCGTAAGCCTTCATCTGGTTGGCTCTTCTGTACACTTCAAAATGTCCAGCATCTTTGTCCCTACTTACGAACACCAGTAGCACACTCCACTCCTGAAGCAACCAAAATTAATTCTGGCCAATTTATAAAACACTGAATTAGGAACCGATGCCATTTCTGTCCCAAAAATATTGCCTGGGAACTAACAGACCCCAAGATCCAATGCCAGACACTAGAAACAAATTGATCTTAAATGGAGGAAGAAGAAGGTACAGTTAGTAGGAGAAAGTGATATTAAACAAATATCCAAGTGTTTATATCAATACAAAATGCTATAAAATGCTATGAAAGAAAACTATAATTTAGATGTTTAGATGCCATCTGACTTTAGCAGTTTTCTTAACTTGGAGCCATAAATAGTATTGTCAGCTTTTAAATTTTTCCATGGAAGGTCACTTTTAAAAATAATAATAACTATCATTTACAGTAACTATAGTGACTAGGCAGAAAAAAAATTATCCCTGAATTTTAAAAAGACATAAAACCAGAATACTTTCACTGGGTGGGTAAATCTCACTACATTATCGTTATTTTACTCTTTCTGCTCTGGGCTGTGAGAAGCTTAGGAGAGACCAGTGTCTCGTTACCATCATACCAGATCTTTGCTGCCCAACAGCATCAGATACATGGTGTAAAAAGTGCAAATTTCCAGGCCCTGCCTCAGACTATTCCACGAAATCTCATTCTAACAAGATTCCCAAGAGATCCACATCCACATTAAAGTTTGAGAAGCCCTGTCCTAGGACAGATCATATCTGTCCTCCGATGGCTAAAATTCACCCACAATCACCTACATTTCAGACTCAGTAATAACCTTCAGCATTTGATGATCATCTCCCAAAGAAGGTAGTTGAGGGATCCTAGAAAAATCAGGATGCAAGATGAAACATAAAGCAAGTGAGTTAACATCCCACAAATCCGTCATGTTTAACAAGTGAAAGCTTCATGACCTTGAAAATAATCGGAGTGAACACCCAAAGTGCCATCCGCGAACAGTAACAATTCACAGCTTTGCAGCAGACTTCACATAAAACTCTGTTCACTGTTTGTATGTGATGCAATGCATGCACTGTGCTGAACGCTGGGTCAGATGCTGACTCTTGCTTATCATAAAGAAAAAAAAATTTTTTTTGTATCACTATCAGTTAAGACGTCAGCCTACTCTTTAGGTGACTTGACACATAACTACATTTAAATTCATATTTTGGGTTTTTTTTAAAATCCCACATTTAGGCTTTTTAACAAAGGAAATCTCTATGTAGGTGTTAACTGTAGAGGCCAGCAGAGGAAGCACAAGTCCATGCCACTTTTCTGGGCCACTTTCATAGGAATAATAATTGCCAGTACAATGCAAAGCCTTTTCTAGAGAAGAAAAGTTACAATATAGACCCATGCTGACCAGTAAGGCAGCTATACGCAAATGTGAGCACCGGAAACACAGCTAGTCCAAACTGAGATGGGCTATGAAGTGCAAAGTACACAACAGCAACTTGTTGAACACTTAACAAAAACAAAAAAAAAATCTCAAAAATAATTTCCAAACTGACTGCATGTGTAGATCACAGTGTTTTTTTTACATCTGGGGTTAAAAACCATAAGAGAGGCAGACAAAAGCCAGAGAACAATAAAAGCAAAAGACATCAGTTTCTTTTACTTTTTTAATTGACTGCTAGAAAAATTTTAATTATATGAAGCTAGGATTATATTTCCAGCAGAGAGTGACAGTCTACAGCTAATTAGAATTATGCTTACATCAATCTTAAATTTACAAAATTATACATAAAGATAAATCCCTAACCCTAGAGAATAACTGTAGAAAATGTATATTTAGGCAGTGGCCAAGTAAATATAGAACAGGGGAGGAGTTGGCCATTGCTGATCTTTTTAACAAGTTCTGAGAGGCTTTTCTGAAATGTCTGTATGGGAGTCCCAGAATTTATACCCAGAGGAGAGGAACATCAAGGAAAGCAAGAGGAGGAGCTAATCCAAACCAAAGGCCGTCTCAGAGTCTAGGAATGCAGGAGTGGAAAAGATAAACAAATTCCATTGACAACAGTCAATAATTTCCTGGTGCAGGCCATTCATGTAACTAAACTGTCCCAGCTCTCAGTAAAATGGAGCAAGGAAAACCACAATCTCCACGCCTGCCCGTACCAGGAAGGCCGCCACGTAGGGAAACACACTCCGACTCTGATCATACTGACCTAAGGAGGCACAACTGTAAGTTAAAATAAATGCAGTACTTCCTTGGCACAAAAAAAAAAAAAGAAAAGCTTTAATGAATTTCGAAGACTCAAAACCATTCTGCAATAGCAAGACCTCCACACACACACCAATGTGAAAACAGCATCCCCAATCCTGGAAATTGGCGCTGGGTCACATGAAGTCAGAGGGTAAGACTATAAATTTGAAGCAAGAAAGTAGCTCAAGCCATCTCCAATCCGGACAGATTCCTCTCATTCCTGGCCCATAACAATCCCATCACTTAGGAAATCTGGAGCCCTGCCAACCAACACACAGCTTCTGCAGCCTGCCGGGGGATGGGCGCGGAGGGAGACGTCTGGGCAGCTGGCTCTTATCACAAAGCCTCCTCTCTTAGAAAGGCTTATGATAGCATTTCCTAGACATAAGACAATTTTTTAAGTGATTAATAGTGCAAAAATATCACGTTTTTAAAAAACAGATATCCGAGGTGTAACACATCTGCAAGTACATGAGTTAAATCTGATGCAAATGTCAGAATGTTATGTTCAGTGATTGTTCATTTCTCATTGGGTTTACCCTCAACACACCTATATGGGACAGAAAGAAACTGGTATTTTGAGGGTTCGATATACACACCCGATACTTGCCTAACTGATTCCACTGAATGAAACTTTTTAAAAAGTGTTGGAGCCTGGGTATGGCTGCCAAGTGAGAATATCAGGCAGCACTGCCCCAGCGCCCTGACTGCAGGTCACAGCACCTTCACTCCTGGACAAGGAAACTGAGGCTCAGAGTGATTCAGCAACTGTCTGCTCTTTGTAACAAGGCTACTAGGTTCTGCAGCATGCACTTGAATCCATCCCCAATTATCTTTCTCCTCCATGACTTTCTGTTATCACCAAACGTTTCACCCCAATTTGTGTTGCTACCAAAAGTACCTCAGTTTCTCCTATTCTCGTGGGAAGATTGCTAGTCATTCGCCTTTCTTTCCTCTCACCATACTGCTAGTACTCCCACTACTGATGAGCTATCGGTTCGTTAAGCATCTAAAGGATTCAAAGTAGGACTGATGCTTTCCCAATCATGTAAATTAAGTTCTCAGGTCTACAAATCTGGAATAACACAGAGCACAGAAACCAAAATAATTTTTATGAATGAAAAAATTAGTAGATGTCTCATATTATTTGTTAATAATATTCTACTATATTTTTTTTTTCTGGCATTGGGGATCGAACTCACAACCTCATACTTGCCAGGCAGGTGCTTACGCCACTGAGCTAAATCCCTGGCCCCTAATAATGTTCTACTATTGACAAAATAAATATCACTTGGAAATCCACAGTAGAAGGGCTTCCAGGTCACACCCTTCCCTTAATCTGATATTAAATGTATTATCTTTAAATCTTGACCTTCTCCCGTTAGGCAGAACAATGAGGTCAGGGTGAGAGGGGGGGAAACTGGGTTCCACACAGGAGAACAGAAACTTGCGGACTGCGGCAGAGCATTCACCTTCTCTGTGTGCAATTTCCTCTTGCATGAGGCAGAGAGGAAAGTATGGGTCTGCCACTTCAGGGTTCTCGAAGGAATTCCCTGAAAGTACATGAAATTGGTGTGTGCATTATGAAGCCCTACAAAACGTGCTATGAATGTACAGTAACACTTTCACCTGCCAGGAGCCAGCATGGGAAGGAATTTCATGGCCTCTAACAGTGACAGAAAAGACCACCGTCCCTCTGATCCCACACACCCAGTAACTCAACCTTCTAGATAAAATCACCACTTGATTGGAAGGGGAGAGAGTTGTGTTTTTAAACAACCCTTAGAGATAATAAGCACTGATTTAAATAAAAGGCTTGAAAACTCCAGGAAGGCATCATCACTACTGCAACTGCAGCCCTAATCAAGTTTCCCCGGGATGGCTGAGGGATGTTAACTGCTAGACTCTGATCAAGTGGGGTACAGTGGAAATTTTACCATAAAAATGACTTTAAAAATGAAACAATAGGCATGATGCTTACATGTTCTACTTTTTTTTAAAGTAGGAAAAAAAACTTAAGAAAACAAACCTAATACCTTAAAACCTAAAGTTCAGAATTATTTCAATTTTCTTTTTCAGATATAGGTTTTACCTTCCCTGTGTCATACTACACCGTGCCTGTTCCACCATGTCCCAGGCCACCAATGACTTTGCCAAAGAGACACAGATAGAGTGCAGTGTTTACGAGGGCAAAATACCTATACATCTCCAAATTGAAATACCTGTCTCAGACTGTGGTATGCGCACAGTCAGGCTGCACACGCAGAAGAGCACAGAACCACTCTCAGCTTACTGCAGAAATCTTTGCAAGTTATCTGACATCCTGCCCTGTGCAGTTTTAAACTCACAACGTGTCCTATTGAGAAAAAGAACTTGCACAATCACAAACTCTAGGAAAAAAAAAAATGAAAGATGATGCAGACAACAAAAATCTGAAAACCAATAAAATGAAGAATTTTTCCAAAAAAATAAATACAAGAAAGCCAGTTAGCTGACAAGCGGCATATGATTACATTATTAATGGGAATTGTGAATATTTAATAGCCATAAATAGAACAAACAAAAACCAGAGAGCTTTTAAAAAGAAAGAGAGCTTGGATATAGTTCAGTGGTACAGCCCTTGTCTAGCATGGACAAGGCCCTGGGTTTGATACCCAGCACCAGAAAAGGAATAAAAAGAAAAAGAAAATGAAATTTTAAAAAAGAAAGAAAAAAAGGAGAGCATGTAGCTATAGATAACACTGTTTAAGGAGTCTTGAGTGGAAACTGATTGAAGATAAGATAGTATGATAAAGAAGGAATTTCCTTACGCAAGGTAAATAAATGAAGAGCATAAACTCAGAACACAGGAAGAGTTTTCAGTAAAAACAGCCAAGGTAGGACTGGGGATTTAGCTCAGCAGCACAAGCACCTGCCTGGCAAGCATGAGGTTACAAGTTCGATCCCAGGTACCAAAAAAAAAAAACAAAAAAAAGTCAAGGTAGTCTTCTTATGATGTTCAGAACAAGAACACTGTCTCTAAAATCACTAACAGGATTAGTAGATATTGCCCTACCCTCCCATCACCCCTCTCCCCACCTAGAGGAAGGACAACCCCAGATACAAATCCAAGGGGTTTGTTTGTATGTCTTGGGATCAAAGGAAAAAAACACATACAAATAGAATTAACTCCAAAATATGTGCTTGGGGATCATAACTTTTTTATCCAATTACAAGCTGTGGGCTTTGGAGAAAGGTCACCATACGGGACTAACAGTTCATCTAGATGTTCCAGTTCAGTACAGAAAACTCCTAAGCTGAAACTGCTGATACACAAAACTTATGAGCAAAAGCACTACCATACAATTCACTGTACAGTTTTTAAAAATGTACACAGATTCTCCTAAATTACTGTTTTCAAACACACAATCAGGGCAAAAAAGACAGGTATGAAATAATGGACAGTGCACAACAATTTAATTAGATAAGAAAGATTCCGTAAGGCAAATGCCACAGAATTTATAGAAAGTAACTAAGTAGGAAAATCAATTTGTTTGCAGCATTCATTTTATACTTTGTATCTCAATTAGTCCCACTGCCAAAGACTACCCTAGTACACTCAGCATTAATTTGCCACTTAAACATTGCAATTCAAACATGGCTTGGTGGCACAAGCCTGTAAACCCAGCACTTGGGAGGCTGAGACAGGAAAATTGCTGGGCGTTTGAGTTCAAGGCCAGCCTGAACTACTAGCAAGATCCTGAATCAAAAAATAAAACCAAAAAAAGTTACAATTCAGCAGGTGCCATGGCTTGTAGCTAGATGTCCCCCCAAGGCCCCATGTAGTGAGTGATAAGTGGGGCTTCTCAGGGATGGCTAGATGTAGGATTTTTGATCCTGGGATCACGGATGTGATACTGGGACTGATTCGTAGTGTAACGCTAGAATTAAACATGTAAGTGCTACCCAAGGTCAGGTAGCCTGGATAAAATATGAGACTGAAAGAGTACACAGGGATGGTTGCTTGCTACTTTGCTGCTTAATGCCCACCATGAACTGTTTCTCCTCTGCGATGCCCCTCTGCCATGTCACCCTCCGTTGGAGTCGATCGACTAAAAACTGAAACCTCTATAAACGGTAAGTCAAATAAGCCTTCCCCCCTTTAACTTTGGGAGTTGGGTATTTTGTCTCAGCAATGAGAAAAGTACCTAAAACAACAGCAAATCTAACTCAATCTTCATTCACGGTAAGAACTTCCAATGTTCTTTTTCAACCCCCAACAACCCCTCAGGTCCTCTCACTGCCATGGCACTGTCGCTGAGGGTCTCATGCAGGTTACCCTTCACTCTGAAACTTCACGGGGCCCGTGACCCTGTGCTACTCAGTTAACCTTTCTAAACTGCAGTTTATCTATTAAAAAAATGGATAATAATAATAATGCCAACATTGCGCTGGGATATCGCTCAGCAGCACAAGTGCCTACCTGGCAAGTGCGAGGTTGTGAGTTCAATCCCCAGT
>RJWT010016847.1:0-19638 GCA_004365215.1 Cuniculus paca | reverse complement strand
GAAACCTCCAGACTGATTTCCACAGTGGCTGTACCAGTCTACACTCCCACCAACAGTGGAGAAAGGTTCCTTTTTCCCCACAGCCTCTCCAGCATTTGTCGTTGGTGGTTTTCTTGATCCTGGCCATTCTTTCTGGAGTGAGATGAAATCTCAGAGTTGTTTTAATTTGCATTTCTCTAATGACCAATGATGCTGAACACTTTTTCATGTATTTATTTGCCATTCATATTTCTTCAGCTGAAAAGTGTGTTTTCATCTCAGATGCCCATTTTTGGATTGAGTCTTTGAATTTCAAGGGCCTGATATGTTTTAATTCTTTGTATGTTCTAGATAGAAGATCTTTGTCTGAAGGGCAGTTGACTATAACTTTATTTTCTTTAGAAAGTAAATGCCATGGTCTTTCACCCATTAGTGCTATTTCATATGGAAATAATTCAAGATGTATGCAAAAGTGCAACAAGAATACTAGATTAGAGTATTACTGTTGTTGAAAAAAATAACTTTAATGTTCAATAGTAGGAGTTGGTCAAACACACAAAATACTTGTGCAATGGCACATCTCATTAAAAATGATGCGGCTGTTCATTGCCATGGAAACATGTTCGTTATTTATTATTAAGAGGTGAAAAGCAAGTTTCAAGTAATATATAAAACCGCATTTTGCCAAACAAATATTAAAAAAATCATAAAGATAACATGGGTGTAGTAGTGTACACCTGTAATTCCAGCACTCTGGGAGGCTGAGGTCAGAAGATCAAAATTTGAGTCTACCTGGACAATGTTGTAACACCTTGTCTAAAAAAAAATAAATAAATAAAATAAAATGAAAAGATCTGAGGAGAGAGTTCAGTGCAAAGGCCTAGGTTCAATTCCCAGTGCCCCCTACACACACAGTTTAAAAAAAAAATCAAGTTTATTTTTCTCTTTCAATAGTATAATTTAATTTTTGCCCTCCTTTGCTTCTCTGTATTTTTAAATTTTTTTATAATAAACTTGTGTCTTGCGAGCACTTTCAGTATTTTTTTTTTAACGAAGAGTCATTTTTAGAATGATTAGAAAGCTTCTTTGTAGAGTGTTTTCCTTGAAGGCCCAGGATTTGGAAACATTTCTACACTTTTTAAGCCACCACTGAAGGCAAAATAGAAGTCCTAGCCAAAAATACACTTTGGGGCAATATTGTTTCTTTTTATAATTACACTACCCATCACTGATTAAAACATTAGCACCTGAAAACAGAAAACTGCCCGTTTCCCCTTTAGACTATACATGTATGGAGTCTAACAAATATTTCTGGGGTTGCCTTTCTTCCTTGCATCCCTTTGGTCTTTTTTACTTCTTGTGTCCTGTTTTTCAACAGAAGCTTATTCATTTGGACCCTTTTAGATTCTAGTTTGTGAAAGGTAGGAGAATTTAGATGAGACTGAAACTTATCTTTTTAAAATAAAATTAGAGCTTGTTGAGTGAAAGGTGGCGTGAGCAAGGTGAGGCAGGGAGAGGCATGTTTTCCTAATGGTAGAATACTCTAGAATGCTGCACAGTACCCTTTTGTGCCCAGTTAATTAATGGACTGATTACAAATGATTATAATTCACTGTGTTGATCTGACTGAATTTCCCCCTGGCAGCACTCTGCTTTCTATTAGTTTGTGTTACTCGTCAGCACAGAAAGTAACACATCTTAATTCCTTATAAATCGCATGAGTACTCACACATTTGTAAATTCATCAATAATTCGAGAGGATCTTTTAGACCTTTCCAATTTTCAGATTTTACTGCTTTGCAACCCAGTATATCCTGCTTTAAGATAATAATATGCTTTAAAAATATGAATGTTTTTCTTTTCACTAAAAAATACAGGTGTTACAGACTTGGGCTGTCGCTGTGGCAGAGTGCTTGACTGGCACGAGTGGTCCTGATTTCATTCTCAGCACCACTATGTATCCAAGGGGTGATCAAAAGATAAGGTAAATGCTTACATTAAAAAATTAATTACAGTAAAAGATACATTGCTTAGAACAAGAGAACAAGTGTGTTTGAAGCAAGAGGCAGCGTCTGTTTTGGGCGGAAGGGGGGTTACTGGCAGTGTGTCTTTTAATAATTTTTTATTTAAACATTCACCATATATGATGATCATCATTTTGTTAATCAAATGATTACAGCAATGCATGTCAAATGAAGCCATCACAGTGCGTCGTCATCTACCTTATGCATCAAATCTGGTACCAAGTCAAAATGAAAGGTAAATGTTTTCAACAGATTCAGGACATTGAGGCAGCATAACTAAATAGCACAACTAAAGACACTCATGAAAGACGGCTTCCAGAACTGCTTCAGAACGTGGCCAGAATGATGGGATAAGTGTGCTTGAAGCACGAGAATATATCTTGAGGGGCATTAATAGCAATGTGCCTTTTAGTGTAATAACTTTTTAAAAATTTAAACATCCACCTTACTTTTAGATCGTGTGTTGTGTGTACATATGCATTATATAATATACGGCATGAAGTATTAATCATGGACACTGAATAAAATACAAACAACATTAAAGCATGCAAAAGGAGTGAAGGTCCACACACCAGCCCACCTCTCCTAAGTCCAGGCATCAGCGAGGAGGATTCCTGCTTTCTCCTCCTGCACAGCCCCATAAGGGTTGCATTCACAGGCACAGAGCTCAGAGGGGTGGTTGAACGTCACCGGATGCTCTACTAACACAACTTCAGAGGCTCCCTTGCCATTTGGTACATAAATGACAGTTCAGCGGAGTTGGTAATTTTCAAGTTTTACAAAGCATTTGGATTTCAGTGTTTTGTTTTTATTTATTTTTTCCAAAAGTAAACTCTAAGAACTTTAATAGTATATTTATCAGGTATTTTCCCCTAGTCTAAATAAAAGGGGTGTAGGATAAAGGTAAGAATTTACGTATGTGGAATCTAAAATGGTCTCACCTTAGTTACATTGTCTGGCAAAGCAGCCAGTAACATGTGTGGCTATTTAAGTTTAAACAGTACCTAACATCCAGTTCCTTGGTCACAGTAGCCACATTCCAAGGGCTCGATCACACATGCAGCCAGTGGCCTCTATGGAGAGCACAGAGAGGAGACTGTTCCATCACTGCAGAAAGTTCTTTTCCTCCTTCGCTTACTGGCGCTGGGGATTCCCCTCTGACCTCACAATGCTGAGTGCACACTCAACCATGGAGCTACATCCCACCCCAACTGCAGAAGTTGTCTCCATGAATCTAACTGTTGTAGAATCTAACACGAGGGAGGGTGGTTCCTGAAACCATCAGTAAAACACATTTGGCATGCGTATGTTCAACTTTGAGGTGCAGATATCTTACACTTTGTGCAACAGAGCAAAGAAAGAGGGACTATAATATATCCCAGGCACCTTCTTTCGCTGGAGAACAAGCCAGGCCGTCCCAGAACTGAGCACTTTAGAGCAACAAAGGTCACTGTTACTCCTTCCCCAGTTACAAGTCCTGCCCCACCCCACACAGGGCAAGGGCACACGTGTCCCCTCTTCACCATAGAGGGCTTCGGATAAAATGGCTTGGAGACAGCCCGCTGGTGGTCGGAGCCCAGCCAAGGAACAGATCACATGAAAGGAAAACTTGAATCACATGGCTTCTGCAGTGCCTTTCTCAGCCAAAGCAGGAATTTCAGATCTTTATCATCCTATAGATCTTTATCATCCAAGGGTGGCAGCATGCTAAAATCTATAGATTCCTCCTAACGATGTTATCAAGTGCGAAAAATAAAAAAGTAGGACTCCAGAGAAACCTAGTTGTACAGAAATACTCACCAAGCCGTTTAGCTAAATTGTAATTTAATAATATCTAGGAAGCACTAGCAACAAGTCTCATAAGTATTGCAATTTCAGCGCTGGGATGAGTGTAAACGACGTTTAGAGATATCAAATCTAACTGTAATGTGGTGTGAAAAGAGTTACGATTTCTATTGGTGGCAAACTCATAAATACTGCTAACATCATTGTGGAATGCCGCTAACACCACCCGTGGAAGGCGAGTGCAATAAAGACTTGATCTTCTCCAGGCTCTCGGATGGGTGTGTGGCGTGCTCAGGGGCCCCCAGCGAGGTGCACGTTCCCTGGTTACACACAGCAGCCCGGAGACTCTGGAGGGTAGACAGAGGCACAAGCTGGCCACGGGAGGGGCAGCGGGCCGGAAGGAGGAGCAAAACTGCCTTGGGTGAGGCAGTAACAAAGATCTGGGCCTGGGAGAAGCTTGTGAAAGGACGGAAAGCTGGAGCCCAAGGTCAAACGTACCTCAGACGAGGCCTGAGAAAACAATTCCCTCGGGCCAGAATGGCCAAGGAAACGTGTTCCTCCGCCCCGCTGGGATTCTCTGTATTTGATTTTGTTTCCCCATCCTCAGCCAAAGGCCCGAAATTGCTCCTCGTTGCACCCCAGGAGCCGCTTCCCTCTCTGGCAGTCTACACTTCCTGCCAGAGAGCACCAGGCAGTTCCTGCCACCGCGCCTTTCCAGAGCCAGTTGGTCCAGTCCCTTCTGGGGAGCTTGAAGGAGCTAATTAACTGCATCACTCTCCTCTGCGCCCAAATTCTAAATCGAAAGTGAGAGCCGTGAAAGAGGAGATGGATATCAAAACATCTGCTTCATTGCAATTAAAATCTGCATTGGAGGGTGTGGCTCGGAGGTGGACTTCCTGCTTCTCGCCTGAGGCTGGGACCTGGTGGGGCACTGGAGGCTTTCTGGAAGCGAGAGGTTTCTGCTAGACCTCGGCCCAAGCAGGGCAGGAGAGGATGGGGGCAGGGCTCGGAGGAGGAAGGAGGAGCATGCGCACACGCAGGCACATGGACCTTTACCATCCTTGCGGGCTGCGGGGGAGAGGGGAGGTGCTGTGTTATTTTTTTCTTCAGGTTTGCAGTACGTAATGGTGCCATGAATCGTGGGGAGTTGGTCCATGTAACATTCTTGGTAGATTTCATCCTCCCAGTCTAGAAGCCGAGACCTGTGGCTGCCACCCACCAAACAGAAAGCTCATTACCCTCTTAGCGAAAGAGGGAGAAGACGACGTGTGACAAAAGGACAGGAAAGCTCAGGGGAAACTCCTGATGGAATCTGAGGGCTGGAGAAGTAGCCTCCCTTCAACACTCACATTCTAATCCGTCTTATCCAAGCATAAACAATAATAGTTATTATTACTATTCATATCGCTATGAATTATTATTGTTATAACAAGAAAAAGAGGACCTAAAGGGCTCCCTGCCTTGTGATAGGAACTAGATTAAAACTTTGCTCCACAATATCATTCGATCCTCACAACAGCCCTCTGAATGAAATTGTCCCTGTTGGACCATTTTGACTTTCAAAAGTGGTAGTCGTGCATCCTTTTACCTCACGGCTCCCCTCGTCTTACAGGTGAAGTTACTGAGCTTTGTGAAAATTAAACCACTTGCCAAAAACCACATAGCCAGTAAAGGATTCATCTGGAACCTTCACTCGAGCCCGGCTCCCAAGCCTGCAGTGGGAACTGCACAGTGAGATGGGTACACAAGAGTCCTGGAAAGACACCCGCAGGGCAAGGCCCATTTTGGAGCACACAGCAAGCATCTACCTGCTCTCTTCCAGTCCTGTGCAGGGATTAAGAGTGAACAGATAGGTTGGGCGTGGTGGAGCATGCCTGTAATCCCAGCACTCCGCGGAGGCTGAGACAGGAGGATTGCAGTGAGGCAGAAGGATTGCAGTGAGTTCAAGGCCAGCCTGGGTTACATAGTGAGACCTTGTCTCAAAAAAAAAAAAAATTGAACAGGGATAGCATTTTCCTCAAGCACTGACTTTCGTGTACCATAGTAGGTGCTTGATAAATGTACGTGGGACAGACTAACCCCTCAAGTCACTTTTTTGTGCACAGAGCACACGGAGGGTCAGTTTGCTGAGGAGCAGCCTCTAGCCCTTTGCTGTCCGCTGAGCCCGTTCTCGACATCCTCAGTGCTCGTCTACTATTTCATCAAGCACCTGAGTAAGGGCTGAAACCGATAACTTAACCTGCTTCCCGAGAGGGATGAATCTCCACTGCTTAGAATTAAATTGGCTTACAATAGAAATCAGAGCCAGAGTGGGAGCGGCCTTGGGCCAATTTAGAGAAATGCTAGAGATTAAGAGAGAGAGAAATTCCATTTTGGTGTTTTGTTCTGAACAGGAATCCATCCTGGGTTCTCATCTCCATCACACATCACTTGGGGAAACAGGTTTTCCAAGGGCTCGATCTGACCCAGGAAAGGAGTCCGGCAGTGAGACCCTGCACTTGAGCCTGTCAGCCTTTCACCCCAGGCTCCCAGTGCAAGGGTCTGGCTGGATCACCCAGCCTGGAATTCTGCCTCCTGAGCACCTTCGGAGAGTACCCACTTCTGTTACTGCTGCTACGGCCTGTGTTCACACAGCAATAATCTCTTCCCGGGATTATTGATATGCTCAAAACAAAAATTCAGCAGTGTCACTATTACTCTCCTTCAGTGCAGCCACATATTTGGGCTTCCGTTACCCCTCAGATGGGCAGGGAGCATCTAAGAACGCTGCTCATTGGCCTGGCACCGTCTCCCTGTCCCTGCTCATCCCAGCCCTTTTGTCCTTGGACGCTTGCCCTGGTCATTGCCAGGGCTCCAACCCTAACCCCTTTCATACTTCTCCACCTTTCCAGCTGATTGTGCCCAAGTCATTAGTATGTACTTGTCAAATGAATACATGCATATATAAACAAATAGAAAATGAAACTAAAGTTCTGCACTCTGGAAGGTTGAAAGGTCTTCAAATATGTAGCTGGTTATCAAAATCAGAGAACTACGCTTTGGCTCTGTAGACACATGTGCAGACCCCAGGTTCGGCTGATGCACATCTGGGCAGGTCCCTTGCCCTCAGCACCCAGGAGGATGCAGCATGGGGTGTAAATTTCCAAAGCTCAGCATAGGGCAGAGGCTATAAATCAGGGTTCATGCTTTATGATGCAATTTTAATCCTATTCAATAATATCAGACCTCAATCCCATCAAAAATGTCGCACAAGTCCTTGGTTTGCCTCTGCTATCCATTTTAAGCACGCTGACTGACTACCAGATGGGGTAGGCTCCTTCAAGGACGGTTTGGCTTTGACAGAGTCACTGCTGCTGTCTTCCCAAGGACATAGGCCAAGTGCATTAGTCTGCTTTGTGCTGCTTTCACAAAATCCCATAGCCTGGTGTCTTAGCCACTTTCCCATTGCTGGGACAAAATACCCAACACCCACAATTTAAAGGAGGAGAGGTTTATTTTGGCTCATGTTTTTTTTAGAGGATTCAGTCTATAGCAGCTGGCTCCAACACAGGAAGGGCATGGTGGAAAGGTGTGGTGGACAAAAGCTGCTTATGTCATGGTGACCAGGAAACAGCTAGAGAAGGGAGGAGCCAGGGAGGAAAGATATACCCTTCCAGGTCCCGGCCAGTGACACATCGCCAACCAGGCACTTCCCCCCAACAGCACGTTCAGCTCCCGATCTCATGAGCGAGTGGGTGAATCCACTTATGAGTGTAGTGCCCCAGGATCCAATTTCCTTCCTAAAGCAGCTCCCCCCATGACTGCATGAGAATCTGTGGGGACATTCTAGATCTAAACCATGACACCTGGTAATTTATGCAGTGAAGAAGTTTATTTGACTCATGATACTGGTGGCTGGTGGGTCCAAACAGCATGGCACCAACATCATGGGGAGCACCTCTGGCTGCATCATGGCCACTGGGGATGGGCAAAGGCCACTGGCTGTGTGTGCACAGAGGTCAGGTTGCTTTATAACAGTGCATTCTCAGGCAGCATTGATCCTGCTGCCGACCCTGAGCTAATTCCCTTCCTCTAGGCCCTACCATCTTGACACCACTGCATGGGACCAGCCTGCTAACACAGGGACTGTTGGGGGCCAACCGAGTTACCTATCAACCCTACAGAGACAGGCATTGTCTACACAAGGGAGATTAGGGGGAGGAGCAGTCATCACTCACTCCAGAGAATCTGAATATTGGAATTTTTCAAGTCAGATTGCTAAAAGCTTTGACTGAAAATATTTATTTATGTCTGTAGGGACAATCATGGTATTTTTAAAGCCTATGTTTAGTATATAACTGAATCTGGAACATAAGATTACAGTACATAGAATTTCACACAAGCACTTCCTGTAAGGAAAGCTCTCTAGAGTCTAAAGGTGTGAATACTACAGATTTGTTGAAACAAAACAGAGTGGTTCAAGGTGAAGACATTCTGTCAAAGACTCAGAGTCCTCCTAGTGATCTTGTCCATTATCTTCAGTGCCACAGAATGAGAGACGACGTTGGTGAAACTGGGTCCCGAGCCACTGAGTGTTGTGAGAAGACAATAAACACATGGTGTGCATGTATCATGCTTGGCCTTGTTCCATGAAGCTTAAAAGGGGCTACTGGGAACACAGAAAAGGAGAATAGCAAGACACAAATATGTGCTAAGACAAGAACAGGGAAACTATGTTGGAATGAAGTGTCAAATTTGGCAGTGGAAAGGAAAAAAAGCATAGTTTTGAAAGCCAAAAATTCCCTGAATTACTACAGATGAGGTGCAAATTTGCATTTGCTAGTGCCCCAAGGTTGTGTAACAAGCAGTATTCGTTGAACTGTCTTAGAACTGCGTATCTCGGGGAGAGACTTTCCTTAGGAATGCCTCCCTTGCCTAGGAAAGCTGGGAAATCTGACACCAGTGTAAAGGAGTTTTGTCCTATCTGATCGCTTCTCAACATCCCTAGATCGCTTCAGAAAGGTGACAAACTGTTCTGGCCCTCACAGATCCACCCCAAGCCAATGAATGGGTTCATCCTTTTGGGCAGGCTCACTCGGGTGCCAGGCATCTCCTGTGGTGGTGGCACTGTGATGTGCTGCCCAGGGTGCTCGTGGGTGTGAAAGGCTCTCCGCTGGCCCCTGGGAGGACTGCTAGCATCCAGCCCTCCAGGGTCAGCCCAGCCTAGAAAGCGCCTGAGCAGGGAGCTACCTCTCCTTGTGTGGCCCACATCTAAAGCCTGCATTGTGGGGCTGTCTGTGCTCAACCCCGTCCCCCGCTTGGGGCAATTCAGAAGGGACATCTTAGTTTCAGGATCCACCGTAGGTAGTATGGACCGCCTTGAGACTACATTATGGCTCAACTTCTTCCTCTGCCCAATCAGGCTTCTATCCTTGCTCTTTACATGGACAAATCCCAAGAACCCTTCCTAATCACCCTCAGGCACAGTGTCTCCATTTCAGCAAATTTAAAGGGGAAGAAAAAGCTAGGGGTGGTGGTGCACACCTGCAATCCCAGCACTCTGGGAAACAGAGGCTGGAGGAATGCAAGCTGGAACACAACATATTAGTAATAATAATAATAATAATAATAATGAGAAAAGAGGAACCACACCTAGGCAGCAGTTCTGTCTCTGCTACTGCATCAGGTAAGGACACAGAAGAGAGGAGGGAGGAAGGATGCTCTGTCTCCTGGGGATCCAGAGCCTGGGCAGTCCCACTACACAGCCCTGTGCCTCCCTTCCCTGCCTTCCCTCTCCAGGGGCCCAGGGTCCAGGGTCTTTGAGCTCCCTCTCCCCTTTCTCATTATCAAACCTAATCTTGAGCTGTTTTCCTGTGTTTAAAACGAAGTAAATGGACTCAGTGGCTTGCAAGCTCTATAATTATGATTTTTTGAACATTTTAAAAGCATAGCCAGTTCTTTAAAATCTCAATACACATATTTCAGAGAGCACCAATTTATGCAAACACAAACTAAAGGACATCACAATATACTATTTGCTTGTTCAATACACTGTATTTTAGTAAATACATTTACGTCACCGTCATTGAAGAACATTCAATGAGTGCCCACCAGATGCACCATATAGCAGTTGAAAAATCAGCAATTGTTGAGATGTTGACATGTTTAAATTTGGCTCACATTACATGAAACAAATGTGGGTGCATGACTTGGATTAGGAATTACATTCATGCTACATGGCTGTTGTTTCTTCTCCTGCTTTTTTCTTTTTCTTTCAAGCTGCCAGATGGCGTGAATGGAATTACTCAGAAATGCAGAGCTGGGCTTCTGCAGATGGGCACCCCAGTCCTTGCAGCCTTTCGCTCCCCTTGCTGCCTCTCATGGTGGTGTGATCAGCCCCACCCCCACCCCTGTGCAGCTCAGGAGCAAGGGCAGCTCCAGCAACGTTTTTAAGCGCACTTTGAGAATTTCTAGAATAAAAATTTTTTCATTTATTTTCTTAAGGTCTTAGAAATGTGTTTTATCTTTATATTAAAAATGGATGGGGCCACTGGGATACAGTGAAATATAAGTGCGATAAAAATTCCAACTTGAAGAGTTAGACCATGATGGATAACTCAAATTTACTAGGCATTTTCTGCCCATTAACATATTTCATCTTTACTACATGTCTCCATTGCACTGAGGAAGAAGTTGAAGCACCGAAAGGAGGAAGAGTGACTTGCCTACGGCCACCTGACCGTGGGAGAGAGCCGGGATTTCAACCTGGGCCGTTTGCACTATGGAGACCAACTGTGCTCAAACGGCTCCTTCCTACTGATACGTGACCAATTAATATCTCTGCCCCTCAGTGTCCCCATTAAAAAAATAAAAACAAGAATAAGAACGTCATTATAGGATAGTGATAGAAGGTGATAAGAAGATGCAAAAAAGACATTTAGCTCTCTTCCAGGCATTGTAATGCATTTGCCACCATTAAATTGCAAGGGAATCTATCAAGGGAAATGCATTTAGCCCCTCAATATCTCACTACCAGCTCTGATTTGGAAACATCACCTTTGAAGAGTTCAGAATGCTGTTCCTCCATCACACCCACTAACAAGACTCCCTGGATGAGCACAGGACTCATGCTGTGTGTGTGTGTGTGTGTGTGTGTGTGTGCGCAACCTGGTACCTCTGGGCTGTGGCATTCAGTGCAGTGCCACAGGCTGGGAGGTCCCCACTCACATCCACCTCCAAGGTGCACAAGAGAAAGCATACAAAGCAATGGCAAGGCAGGGACGAGGGTAGCAGGAACTTATGTCTTCACTTTTCAAAACTGAATTCCTTATATCCTGCTGGTGAGAGGATATAAGTTGGTCACAGGCTTTGCAGAGAATCATTTGGCAATTATGAAAATTTTAAATGTGCGTACTTCAAGACCCAGCAGTAAAATTGAAAGCAATTAATAACTTCAGCAACACTGATAAATACAGAAGACTGAAAACTATTCAGTAGATGTCTATGTATCTAGACGATGAAGTACAAAGTTGACATAAAGAAACCGTGATAACTCTGTATAGTACCAAAAAGGACAAAGCACCAAGACCCATAAGAGAAAAATAAGATGTTCAATACTATAATTCCTGTAATATGCATACCAGTACATATAGACACACATATACACACACGTGTATACATAGTAATGTGTACACTTGTATGGATGGGTAGGTAGGTAGATAGGTAAAGATAGATAATTACATTTGTATCTCTCTTAGTTTGGGTTCCTCCAGAATCAAACTCTTAACAAAGGATATGCTTAGGCTGTTTGTGGTCCCAGAAAATTCCAACAGGAGAGAGAAATAAAGGATAAAAGAAAGTCAATCAAGGCATGTGGGCAAGACAGTTACCACTGAGAACTCAGTCCTTTTGGGAAAGTCTGAAAATCTATGGAATTCCCTGCAGAGTTCTCCAGCCAAGGGGCCTGAAAATTAGTGTTTATCCACCAACTTTCTGCCTGTCTTTGGTTGGGGGGCTACTTCCAGAAGCATGAACTCTCAGGCAACTCCAGCTTATTGAAAGTGCTCTTGGGACTAGAACATAATGCCTGAAAACCCAGGTATTCACAGAAAGCAGTCCTTAGTGTGTTGAGATGAAAGAAGAGAGGATATTAGGCAGGGAACTAAAAGAATCTGATGGACTATGCTCAATCTGTCAGGAAGGAGATGCACATGGAACTCAGACAAGTGATGGGGAAGTGTGGAGGGGGGCTATAAGACTGAGGAGATGGACGTGTTCACTATGAACCCTATTACACTTGCATTTAAAGAACTTTATGATGTGCATTATCAACCATTTTCACAGTGGAAAAAATGACACAAGGAAATTAAATGGAGCCTTTGCAGAGATGCCCTGGAGGCCAACAAGCCCATCTCCACGGTGCCTCAGCATGATGGTCATAGGGGCCTGGCTAATTCTGCTGCATGCACTGCAGCTTGTTGCGCTGCACCCCTGGCCTCTACTCACTATATGCCAGTTACAACTCCTCCCCAAAATGTGATCATCAAACAGTCTCCAAACATTGGCACTCCCCTCCTCCCCACTGGGAATCTCTGCTCTAGGGAATCTGGTGGGGTCGGATTGTATCTCTCCTACAAGCCGAGCCACAGAGGATCTATTGTGGCACATCCACATCTCTGCATGATGTCTGTGCACAAGGAAAGGGGCAAAGAATCCAGGCTACCCCATCAGGGGAGTGGACAGCCTTGTCCATAATTCTCTTCCCTGCCCTTCCCTGTGATCTCCCCCTGACATGCACCCTTCCTCACTCCCCACATGCATGCACTACAGAGACATACTGCACACCTGGAGTCAGATCTTGCTGATGCTGATGCCATGTAAGTATTTCAAGATGCTGTTGATCAGTCAAACTCAGAAACCACAAAAGTAAAAAGAACTTGACATGGAGTCTTTGGGATTGCAGTATGGCCGACTCACAGAAGATAAAGAATGTGTAAGTAGGACGGAAATGTCTGTAAAACAATATCCAATAACTTCTTGATATGTATCTTGAATCTTTGTGCACAATGTAATTGTTCAGTGGTTTTGAATGTTCTAGAAGTCTATGACTGGTTAAAGGGTCATAGTTTCTATGGCTCAGAACAGGAATAAGATAAAATGTCCTCCCCAGAAAAGTCCTGGAACACCTTCTCACTGGTTCTCCCCACCCTTCTGCCACTTGTCTCCCAGAAGTTGGAGATAGATAGCAATTTTCAAGATGTAATATCATCAAAGGGTGATGGTATCTCTGAAATGAACTGACTTATATGGGTTCCACTGGCTTTGCACCCCACTTAACAGGTTCCTGGATTATTTGCCATTTTTGCAAACAAGCAATGGATGAAAAATAAGCCCAGGTTTCATCACAGTGAAGGCCACGCTTCCCTGAGACTGTGCAGAACAGTTGCAATTGCTTGGGTTATCCATGAGCAATGCTCTCTTCCTCTGACTGTGGGCTAAGGACATGTTCCTGCTGCATAAAGGCTGGACTGGGCTTCAAACCTCTTTTGGCCAGTGAAAACCTGGTAGACACAATAGAGATGAAGACTTGAAATGCATGAGCCCATTGGCTTGGTTCTTCCATACTGATGTTTCCCCAAGGGAACAGCATGCCTTGTTTGGCCACTGTCCTTTCAGAATGAAGGCACATGGAGTTTTCAAATGGAGTCCTATTGCACAGGTGCCACAGCCTAAAGCAGAATCACCCAGTTGGGTCCAATTTAGATCATCCAATTAGGGTTATCTGCAGTCATAATCATGAGAATAAATGTTAGTTGTGAGCCACTAGACTTTGAAATGGATTTCCAAGCAGCATTATGTGGCAATCAAGAATTAATTCAGTAGTACTTGATGATGCCTGCTTCTGACTCAGTCATGAGCTTTAGTAATGGCTATTTCTTTACTAGCTATGTGGATATGGGAAAGTTAACCTTTGAGCCCCAAATTCCCCATCCATAAAAGAAAAGCAATGGTAACATGATTCTTAGTACTTCTTATAATGACTAAATGGGATAATCTATATCATGTGCTTAATATCACTTTGATTAAGAATAAGCATTCTATAAACCAGACAATCCACACAAGTGGGAAGTGTGTTTAAAAAAAAACAAAAAACGCCCAATTAATGATCTCTGTTGGAGTCAGTTCCCAACTGTCAACCCAAACATTTCATGTAAAATAAACAGATAAATAAATAAATGTTCTCTTGGAAAATCAATCAAGGTGGCACAGGCCCAGCATTTCTACTTGACAATGGCTAGAGCTAGGGGGCAGTATATCACTGTGTATGATAAAAATCTGACTTCAAGTGCCGAAAGAGTAAAGAGTTAACTTTGCTCCTGCAGCTAAATATCCAGGGGTTGGAAGTCCAGGGCAGGCTTGGAGGCTAAGCAATGCCATGAGTCCTCAGGCTCCCCTGACTGGTGGCTCTGCTATCGTCACCCTGTGTTGTTTGGTCCTCATGATCTCAAAACGGCTGCTGCAAATCCAGCTATATTTGTGCTTCTAGAAAGAAAGAGGGGTGAGGATGGTAAAGAGGCAGCATCTCTCCTAGAAGACTGCTCTAATATATAGGAGAGAAATACTTTCTAGGGACTGCTGCTTGCATCTTAAGGTCAGAAGTGAAATGTAGTGGCCATACCTTGCTGCAGTTGGGCTGGGAAATTGAGCATTTCCTGATTGTCTGTACACTTAAGAAGCAAGTTGGAAAGGCACTGAATAACTCAGGCAAGCACATCTCAGTTTACGCAGACTCTCTGGGGTCAGGCTGGCCATTTTCCTTCCCTCCGCGGGCTCTGCATGTGCCTTTGTTTGCACCCATTGACGTGCATGGTACGTGCTTATTCTTGGCTGAGTGAACCATAGTTTTGGAGCATGCTCTTGAGAGCCCCTCTTCTGAGCTCATGCTGTGATGGAACCTCTGAGGCCTCACACTTTACTATTCTGCCTCTTCTTGTCATTGCCCTCTTATCTCACTGGGGCTTGAGCAATCTATAATATGCTCCAAGAAGCAATGGGAAGGTCTGGTCCACCTCTCAAAAGTCACCTTGCTCGTTCTAGCCATTTCTCGGCACAACCTTGGCTAAAACTGAGAAAACATCCTTTTCCCTCCACTCCATTTGTCCTATTTTTCCTTTTGATGGACATCGATAGTTTCATACCATTTTTCAGTGCTGGCTATTGGAGTTCCCGGAGGTGACCTCTATTTACTACAGTAAAATTAGTGATTTATAGAAAGTCAGAATTCCACAATCCCCCAAACACTCCTTTTATCCCTAACTACTATGTCAGCACAGCACCCAGCATCCACTATGGTTCAAAGGTCTGAATTGTATAGCAAAATAAATCATTTTTAAAATCCCAATAGTCGTGTATGGGGCAAGCATTCCTAACTTGAATTGAGTAAGGAGGAGGAGAGGAGAAGCAGCCAACCTTGGCTGTGGTATATTACTCAAGTTGATGTGGGGCAGAGAAGATTGGATATTCAATGTCAATGGTACCACAAGAAAGAGTAAAAAATTCCAAGTTCCTCTAGAAAGTAAGAAGGCAAAATTTAGGTCCCAAATGCCCTAGTTTTTTCCTCCCCCCATTATCATTCTCCGTTTTCTTACCTTTCTCTTTCTCACTCCTCCTCCCTTCTTGCCTACTGGTCTACTTCAGAGTCCACTGCAGAAGGCCTAGCTAGTTGGTCCCAGACCCTAATTTAGGTCCAACATGGACATTCAAATATATGCAGAACCCTGGCCCCAAACTTGCTTATTCAAAGGCAATCGATGTTGCACTTTACATAACCATGCTGGAACCTAAGTCTCTGGACTGTGCAAAGCAGTGTACAGCCTGTGCAAACTCTGCCTCCTGTAGGCAAATCTACACATTCAAGGTGGTTTCTAGGATCCTGGAGAGGAAAGATCTGTCCCTTAGTGGAGTGAACACCTGATGGACCAGACTGCTCAGTCCTTTCAGCTTACTGCAGCTAAACATGGTTATTTTGAGTTCCTAAGGCAAGAGCACATAGTGCTGAGTACTGGGGATACAAAGATCTGGAAGATATGGCCCCTGCTCCCAAGAATTCATCACCTAAAGGAGGTGATTGACCCCTAGATAAACCATGTCTCCCAAGACCAGTTCTTCTCGAACTTAAATGTGTGCACAAATCCCCTGGAATTCTGGTGAAAATGTCAATTTCAACTCAGTACGCATGGGTTGGCTCTGAGATTCTGCATATCTAACAAGCTCCCTGAGGTTGTGCCCCTGGCCCAGGACCACACCTTGTCCTTGGGGTGAGGGTCAGCTAGGAAGAAAAACCCTACAGAGTGCTTGTAAGCAAAGCCTCAGGGAACAATTAGAGATTGCTTCCTCCATAAGGTGAAAGCACAGGGCCCAGCCTTTCAGTCTAAGTAATATAAACAGCCCTTTCTAGGCTTTACCCATGGCCGAAGGCCACCCGTCACTGTGGTGGCACAAACTAAAGAAACATTTTTCAGTGCGGGCTGAGTGACATGGCCATTTCAGGAGGCAAATGCAAAGCACACAGTGAAACATTGCTTAGGCTTGGTCGCAGGAGAGTTCACACACCCGCTCTTCCTAGGATAACTTTCATTTTTCTTTTCTGTTTTCCTTGGAAAAGGGAGCTTATCAGAGAACTGCAAACCCTCCATGGGGGCCCTTTTCTCCCACCCCCAATCTTAAAGCCTACTGTACTAATCAGAATTCTTAAAGTACTCCATACAGTAGGTGCTTAATGAATGCTTTACTAATCTTGAACATAGCCCATATTTTATTCTTTTTACTTTTGAAGGCCCAAGACCATACTGTGTGTCAATTTTGTATTTCTAATATTTTTTTTCCTGTACTGGGGATTGAACCCAGGGCCTCACGCACTCTAAGCAAGCATTTTACCACTCAGTAATGTTCCCAGCCAATTTAATTTGTTTCTTAATTTTGTATTTCTTAATCTCTATTTAGAAAACTTTTCCCTCTCTTTCATTCCTTTCTTAATTTCTTTTTTTCAGTACTGGGATCAAACCCAGAGTTTTGTGTGTGCTAGCCAAGCACTCTACTATTAAGCTATACCTTTAGACACCCTCTTTTTTCTTATAAAGGGTTACACTAGGCACTCACTATTTGGAAAATCTTTGGGTGATCAATGAATTCTCAGACTTTGAAACGCCAAATATGTGCTATCGTATGAGCCATCTCCTGTCACCGGTAATACTGTGTAAGAAGCGAGACTGTTATCGGGTATCTTGCTTCTAAAAGTGGCTCTCCAATTAAATGTTACAAGGTTCTGGGTTGCTTGCCTCTCCCTCTGGAGTTGGAGTCTAGCTTCTTCTTGTCTCAAACAAAGAATTGAACCAAATGAGCAAAAAGCAGTGGCTAAATTTATTTAAGAAAACGAAAGCGAAAAGTGGGTGAGAAACTGGCTCTGCTGTGAGCTTGGGTTGAGTAAGGAGAAAAAAGGGTAAAAGCAAAACTGATAGCATGTGTGGCTTCTGGGAAATACAGTCTGGGCTATCATGGAAAGTCACGATAGCAAGCTCTTAATGGCATCAGCGTGCCTTTTATATTGTCCAAATCTTGAGGAAACCATAAAGAACTTCTACATTAGGGTCCTGAGAAGCGACACTGGGATCCCACATCTCAGGCTTGCATCAGGTCTAGGCCATCCTACTAAAAATCTGTTCAAGTTCTTGAGAGAAGTCAAGGCTTTGGGAACTGTTCTAGGCATGTCTCTGGGATCTTGTAGTTAACGAGTCACACCTACTACCCTAGCCAGCTTTGCCATGCCCTAATTTTCTATCTCAGTATCTCATATGAAATATGCTCTTTGCTCAGGGATTTGCTGGCTGACTTGGAGGTCCTGCTGACGTAGTTGACACTCACATATCTGGAGGTCATCCAGTTGTCAGAAGATCTAGAGTGGACCTTGCCGGAGGGCTTGAGCTCTGCCTTCCAACAGGCTAACCCTCATGGTGATCTTCTCTTGTGGTTATGATGGAAGCAGAAGAAAGCAAGCAGAAACATAAGTGCTTGTTCCAAAGCCTATGACTGGATTATATCTGCTCAAATCTCATTTGTCAAAGAAAACCACATGCCTAAGCCATAGTCAGAGTGGATGGTGCTGCCAAATATGGATACTAGGAAAGTTCTAGATTCAGGGAGGGGAGACCACCTGGGGCTGTTCATGCAAGCCATCGACTGTGACTTTCACACACAACAGAAGGCCTTTACAGTCATAGTTAAGCTGATCCAAGCAACATCTTTGCATCCAGCAAACATCTACCCTTCCCTGCTCCCGGAAAGGCCGAACAGCTGCAGAAAGTCAAAAGAAAACAAAGGCGTCTAGGAGGAGGGAGAGTCACAGAGCATTTACTGACAATGCTGTATTCATAATCTACAATAATTCAAATTCAAAAGGATGCATTTACAATCTGCCAGGCTTTAATATCCCCGCCCTCAAGTGGCATTGCTGCAGCAGTAGAAATATCAAGCTTTCTGCCTCTTGCAAAGGCTGGGGCCTGGGCTCGCAAGGTAAACAAAGCACAATGAAACAGCAAATGACAGAGTGTGGAGTCCTTGGGAGGTATCTAAGCTGGATGCCATGGGGACACGATTTCATTCTGGTCTCATTTAACATCTTCATTAATGATCTGGAAGAGGTCGTAAACAGCACATTAATTATAATCACAAGTGAAGCTAAATTGGGATTTGTTCCCTGATCCGAAGGAAGAGACTCTGAAAGGACCGGGCAGGTGATGGAGTCGGCTTGGAAAAGGCAAACAGCATCTCGGAAGAACATCAAGGCACACAGCACACGGCAGGCAGGGAAGAAATCAGTTCTGGGAAGCAATAAGTCAAAAGACAAAGAAGCTGCCTGCAATCTCTTTGGGAACAATCTAGGTATTTGCAAATCAACCAAAAGGAAGAAAAAGTTTCTATAAAGAGATAGCACCAAAAAATCAGATATAGGCAAGCCGCGGCAGGAGAGGAAAGACAACATAATTTGGAGTATAAGCGGGGGACGCTTGATATGTTTTTCCTTTATAGCCTCCTTCTCCCACTAAGTCATAGACTCGCGAAAGCTGGGATTTGTGTTGATTTGTTTTCTGCTATATCCCCAGCAGCCGGAATTAGGCCCAGTCCACAGAAGTCCCTTAATAAATATTTGTTAAATGAATTCCTGAATGAATGAATAAATGAATGAGAAATGACTGCGGCTTCTAAAGAAAAAATCAAAGGAAGCTTTCTCTCCATAAGGTATGAACTGGTGTGAAGATGGATTAAGAATAAGGCAAGTAAAAAAATTAAACAAAACTGAGAATGGGAAAAAAACAAATAAGTAAAAGTCAACGACACCCCCCCAGAAAGCAAAGACCCTATTAGTTTAATAGTGCAAGTAGTAGTATCAGTAGTAACAGTGCTCTTGGCTGCCTGGCACTGTTTTGAGGGCTTTCCATGCATTCCTTCACTTAATCATCAGAAGAAAAGTATGAGGCATTTCTATTCTTGTTTGCATTTTTATATATGATGTTCAGAGATTAAGTAAGTTTTTCCAAGGTCCCATGGTGACAATGGCAGATTGAATCTCCGCGATCTTACTTTGTGGTTTTAGCACTCTCTGATTCTGCCTGCCACGCTGGTTTAATGAAAGGGTGGGAGAAAGACAGTGGAAGAACAAAAAGGAAAAGTAAACACAGTGAAAAAACACAAGTGACTCCTCTCGGCCTTCCATCAGCCAGCCACTCCTCCTCCCCAGGTGAGACTGCAGACTTGACCCAGCCCCGCTTCGATCTGTGGCAAGAAGAAGCCATCTATCTGTAGTCTTTATTTTCTT
>RJWT010016846.1:0-19640 GCA_004365215.1 Cuniculus paca | reverse complement strand
GCTCAAACTCGCCACCTTCCTGCCTCAGCTTCCTAGAGTGCTAGGCTCACAGGTGTGTGCCAGCACTCCCGACAAGTCCTGTGTACTTTTAAGATGTTGAACAATAAAAAGCGCTAACTTGAGCTTTTGTACTTTTCCTGCTAAAGGTAAAATACAGAGAATATTAAAGGTTGTCTTGTTTGACAAAATTTTCAAGTTCAACTGCTAGCTTAACGTGTAACTGGATTTTTTTCTGTCAGTGAGGGGGTGGCTTATAAACCTACTTGACGTCTTGAGCTCCCATTTAAAGTGGAGATTGTGAAGGTTAAATAATAAATGATGAGCACTTTGTGCTCGAGTCAATTTCAAGGGATTTTCTGTACTCCATGGTACTTTGGTGACAGTATCAGCCTACTTTACATATGGGAAAAGTGAGATGCAAAAAGCATAAAGCACACAGGTTTATACGCGAAGCCACTTTAGTTCTTGAAACTTGCAGACCCAGCCACTATACTATACTGTTTCAAAATGTGCCCCAGAACTGGACGACTTGGCAGGTACAGGCTGGAAGCGCAATTTTTTTTTTCTTGAATTCTCTGCCTTCGGTCAGTGAATACCAGTCTCATGCTAATACAATCAGCTAATACTGAGTGCAGTCAAAACAACTAAAAAAGAAGATTGACAATCTACTCAGCTTTAAAAAACAATCATCAAATCTCTGCTTGAGGAATTGCAAGGGTAAGTAGGACTGATAGTGCGTCTGTAATCCCAGCACTTGAGCCTGAAGCAGTCTCTCCTCCAGTTCCAGGTGAGCCTGGCCTACGCTGGGAAAAAATGAACCAAAACTTCCGCAGGGGTAGTGCTTGCTTCCGAAGCGCGAACACTAAAAAAGTCTACAAGGGTAAGCATTAGTACATCTTATTCATTACTGTTACTGCAATTTCATGTGTCTGTAAAATAATTTTCCACGTTTTTTCATGTGGATGCCCTCCCAATTCCCAGTAGTTAATTGCAAATGCAAGCGTATTTAAGGTTAAACTGGCTGATTTCAGGAGTTGTTGTACCAGCCTTTAAGAGCCACTAGGTGGAGCTGCCTCCTTGTGACGTGTTAAAAAAATTTTTTTAAAATAAGGATTGTTCTTGAAAATAGCCTCAGTGTGACTTAAAATTTCTGATTTTCTTATCCCCCACCCCTTTTTTCTTTCTTCTCTTCCTCCCCTCATGGATAAATAAAACCAACAAACAAGGTTTTTGTTTTTTACAGTGCTCGGGATCAAATTGAGGAGGACCTGGTGCATGCTAGGCAACTGCTGTACCACTGAGCCACTCCAGCAGTCCAAGAGGGATTTTTTTAAAACTCACAGGAGTCAGGCCAAGATCCTTGCTTTAGATGAGATGATGTTATTTGAAGACCCTTTCCTGTCCAAAGTTTGATAGTATTTTTCAGATACTGTAAAACTGTATCTTCTGCATGAAACACTTAAGGAATAGCCTTTATTTTCAAGATCCCTAGGAAAAAAGTCTAAAACACTTTTGCCAGTTAGGATTCTTCAAGAATAGACTCTAGATTAGGATTTAATATAAGTTTGTGGGGAAAGCTGATCCAAATGAATAAAAAGAAGATAAGTAATGTAGAGGTTTTTTTTTTTAACTGAAAAGCAAAGCACTAGACGTAATCATTGCAGTAGAGATAAGCATTGGAGATACCTCCTCCAGAAGAGGAGCCCTGTAAATACGAGGGAGGGAAATGTACTGAGGGACGTGCATGGAAAATAAAGCAGTGGAAGGAATATGCAAATTATAGTTGATTAAATTAGTCCATATACATAAAAGTATTTTCTCCATATGAAATACAAGTTTTTTGGATTACTTAGAAGTGAGTTTTATATGCCATCTGTAAAATACCCTCAAAAAGAAAGCAAAGCAATGACAAGTCCTTTTAAAAAAGTACTTAAGCTGCAGTGTAGGCCTCGTAAAAGATACAAAAGGTGAGACGCTCCGTGTGCAAGAGTAGCACGTCGTCCTCTGGTTTGTGTTCCGTGTGTTGGCACTGCCATCGTCCATGTCTGACAACTCATGGCCTCCATACAGAGCATGGCAGTCAGGGCCGCGCTGCCTTGTCCTCAGGTGACTTCGCTTGAAATCACCTCCCGCCCTTTGAAGGTGTGAGGTTGGACTTTGGGATTTCATTCTCACTGTGGTGTGATGCCTCCTGAGATGGATGCATTTGAAGTTTCTGTTGCTCTGGACTGGAGCATCAGCAGCAACGTGACGCTAAGCCAGCACAGGTGTTTTAGCTTGGCTGCTTCTAAACTTGGGTGCGAGCCATCTTTCCATCCAGTGAGTGCACCTCTGTGATTACCAGCCTCGTTTTCCAAGCCAGCAAAAGAGAAGCTGAGGGTTTTGCATGTAGCTAGCATCTTGCATGGGGAGCCAACTCATGACCGAGTCTCCAGTTCCCACGCTAAGTACCGATGGAGCTACTGTCTCTGTCCTGATGAGCATAAGTTGTGTGTCAGTTAACCTCGGGTCCAGTCATTCAGTTACAAAAAATAAATTACAATATTAGAGCTTTAGGCAATGCCAGGAAAATGTCTGTTTCCCCTCTGAGAGATGAGAACCCACTACATGAGAAAACCAATGTCTGTTATAAAAACAGTTTTTTAGCCAGGGATTTAGCTCAGGGGTGTAAGCACCTGCTTGGCAAGCACAAGGTTGTGAGTTCGATCCCCAGTACAAAAAAATAAAAACAGTTTTTTAGTAGTAAATACCTACTGCATGCTAATTGCTAGGGTGGGGATTTATGGTGCAGCAGACAGACAGAAATTCCTTGTCTTCCCTTTACCTCACTGACCTCCTACCCATCTTTTACTTTGTCAGATACAATTCTGCCTCACAGCTATTCGTCTTTTATTTGGGGGGTGAGTAGAAACCAGAACCTTGTGTGTATGAAAGCTCGTGATCCCCCACCGACCCACGCTCCCGGCACTGATATGTGAGAGAGGCTCCATTTCAAAGATCCGCAGTGTCTCCACAGCTGGGGTGCAGAGCGCTCATCCTCGTGCACTTACCTCGCAGGCAGCCCAGCACCTGCGTGCGCCTGCCTCACGCTAGCCTGGGAATGGACAGTCACAGGCTGCTGGATGCTCAGCTCTTCTTTATCCTCCCCGTACCTGCTACATGCAGTTGCCACTGACTCTAGCCTTGGTCCCGCTGGGATCCTCGCAGGTCGTCTTACCGTGGTGGGAGATGCTGGCTGTCAGCCCGTTTCCTACCCTGAGCAGTGCATGTGGTAGCATCCCAAAAAATCAAGCTTATCTGATACTTGTCTCTTAAAAATTACCACATCTTTTAAGCACATGAGAATCAAGCAGATTCTCCTGGAACACACCCATGAATGGAAGGCAGAGAGCCCATCAGGGAAGTGTGGTTGACCACACAGTAGCCTGTGAGACTGAGGCTAAGCGCAGAGCACCCTGCAGTCACCCCAGGCTGAGGAAGAGGTCATCAGGACCCTGCCCGGACAAAGAGGCCAAGGAGTGAAGCCCCCTCTCGTACCTGCACACGGGCACAGGCAGTTACACAGCTCAGCCATTCCATAAAACAAGGATGTCTCAGCCATCGAAATGAAAAACAGATCTCTAGAATAAGGCAATGAGATACTTGTGTTATGCAAACCATGACAAATACTGTACTACGGGAACCTGCAAGCTATGTTACATTTAGCTTTAACGAGGAATGTGTGATGAGCTGCTTGTGGGCCATTTACCTTATCAAAACACACCCTCCTGGTGTACATAAACACAAGGTTAAGAGAGTCTGGGTGGTGCGTAGAGGAACTGGAATGCCCGCAGGTGGAGCAGCATCTTCCCTGGGGGGTGAGGAGTATTGTGTTGCACTACCAAAGGTTCCTCCTTGTAATAGAAACTTACCTTGCTAGTTCTGATCAAAGGAGCCAACGTGACAAGCTCTCCAGGAGAACCAACGGCTCCAAACAGCAGCAACACTTAGGAGAACCCACAACACTACTCTTCCTCTCCAGGTCTCCTTTTTATTCCTTTTTGTTCATAAATTCTTTGCATACACCAGTGTCTTCAAGAGTTCTACCTAGTCTGTCTTCCAACAAATTTAGTGTTTTTGTTTTAATGTTTAAATCTTTGCCCCATTTTGATTTTAGTTTAACACATGGAGAGAGATATGGGTGTACTATTTAGTTTTTGGCATTTGGAAAGCCAGTTTTTTTTTAAGAGAATAGAATAAAACAAAACAAAACAAAACAAAGCAAAAGAAAACAGAATAGAGTCAAACATGATACAGCATTTCAGAACAGAACACTGCAAGGTATACAGATTTTCAAAACATAACAACAGGAGATTAACAGTGGTTACCCTGGTGTCTCTTGCTTTCTTCAAAATGGTTGTTTGTACATTTACAGACAATAAACTCAACAAAGTAATATAAAACCAGATAAAACAAAAGAGCATTACAGGCCTTCAAGTCAGACAACAAGAAACCAGCAGTGGCTACCGTAGTGTCCCATTTTTCAAAAGAGCTGTTCCTGTCTTCTCACATATTGCAATCAAATAGTAGAAAAGGGACATAAACCAATCAAATCAAAGAATAAAAGCACCATTGGACTTCAGAACCTTTTCCGCATATTTATCGGGGATTTTGCATCTTATTGAGTCTTTCAGTTTCTTACACTAGGGAGACGATGCAGTGTTTACACATATGTGCTTGGTTTATTTCACTTAGGAGTATGGTCTCAAGTTGCATCCATTTACCTATAAAAGCCTCAATGTGATCATTTTTTAAAGCTGAATAGTACTCCATTGTATAAAAGTACCACATCTTTTTTATCCATTCCTCAGTTGATGGGCATTTGGGTGGTTTCCAAGATTTGGCTATTACAAATTGTGCTGCTATAAACATGGGTGCACATGCATCACTTGAAAAGCCAGTTTTTCCAACATGATTTATTATAGAGACTATCTTTATTCCAGTAAATATGCTTGCCCCCTTTATCAAAGGTGGCTGAGTGCGTTTGGAACTGATTCTGCATCTTCTAGTCCAGTCCATTAATCCTTGGGGGGGGGGGGGTTTGTTTGTTCATTTGCCAGTACCATCTATTTTCATCATGGAAGCTTCGTAGTATAATTTCAAATTAGGGGTTGTGATGTCCCCTACTCTGCCTTTGTAGCCTAAGATGACTTTTGCTATTCTACATCTCTTCTGATTCCAAATGAATTTTAGGATTGTTTTCTCTAATTCTGTGAGGTATGCTATTGTTATTTTGATTGGGATTGCATTAAATCTGCACAACAATTTTGGAAGTATGACCATTTCCACTATATTGGTTCTTCCTACCTGTTATAATCAAAGTTTTCAAGAAAAGGATACAGTACAGAACACATAATTTATAGAATTATTTTATACTATTCACCCAAAGAGTCAAATGCAAAAGCATGTGAAAGATACCCACAAGTGAGAAAATTTTAAGGGGGTTGGGGAAAAAAGTAAAGAAATAGATTAGAAGCAAGTCTGGGTGACAAGATTACACAAACTTTGGAACTGGTGAAGAAAACAGGAGGGAAAGAAGAAACAAGAACAGAACATCAGCAACAATAAAACTAGAAATAATGCTCACAGTTGTATAAAAATAAGGACAGTCAAGAAAAAGAAAAACTTTTAAATTTTAAAAATTAAGCTGGGCCAGGGATTTAGCTCAGCGGCTTAAGTGCCTGTCTAGCAAGCGTGAAGTCATGAGTTCGATCCCCGGTACAAAAAAAGAAAAATTATAGAAGCTGCGCGTGGTGGCGCACACCTGTAATCGCAGCACTTGGGAGGCTGAGACAGACGGATCCCTGTCAGGTCAGCCTGGGCTATTTCAAGACCCTGTCTCAGAAAAAAAGAAAAAGAAAAATTAAAGACATAAAGAAAAAGAAGAAAAGCAGAAAAAGAAATGTCCATTTTGGGTGTCTCTCTGCTGTCTCTGGTAGACAGAGGGGGTACACAGAGCCCAGATCTGTGTTGATTGATCGCAACAAGTCAGTAGAAGAATTACAGCAGTGGGAGAAATCCCAGCAAACCTGGGTTTTTAGTTCCACCGAAGTTCAGGCTGCTTCTGGTTTCTGGCTGTGAGGCTGGGACCTAGTGCTTCAACCCACAGCACTCCAGGTGCCGCCTCCTGCTCACTTCCTCTCAGCTCCCTGCCAGCTTGACCCCAGCTACCCGATCTCCCGCTGGCTTGAACTGGATTCTGCATCACCCTGACCCTTGGAGCCCCGGGATGGAGCCAGGTCACAGCTGCTCTGACTTCTGACTTCAGTCGGCCCCGCTCCACAGTGGCTAGTCACCCTCCCCTGTGGGGGATCTGACCCTGGATAGCGCTGCTGCTGTGCAGTCCGCTGTGTCCACTGGCCTACTCCACAGTGCTCCTCTCCGTGGAGGCCTCTGAAGTGGCCGGCAGTCACCGTGCATCTGCAGGTTCGGCTGCAATGAGGCAGGGCTCAGAGAGAAAGGGCCTGCCACCTCCTCCTTCGCTGGTGTAGTCCCTCCCTCAGCTCTCCCCATGGGCTTCAGCTCTCGATTGAGCTCCCTGCGGGGTCCAGCGGACCCACTGCCCTTGTCCTTCTCTTCCTCGCATTGCTGCATTCCAGCATCTGGACCCTCAACGTCAGGGAGGCTGTTTGCTGTTCACCATTCCACCGTCTTCTCAGAAGTCCGCTATTCCTTATTTTTGCTGGTATTTATTACTTCTCTTTGATATTGAATTTTTCCATAATGTGACCAGGCATTGTTTTCCCCCCATATTCCTTGTTAATTCTCTGTGACTTCCTTCAGAGAGATTTCATCTTTCTTCAATTTTTTTTTCTTTTGCGGCACCGGGGATTGAACTCACGACCTTGCGCTTGCCAGGCAGGCGCTTAGACCGCTGAGCTAGATTCCTAGCCCTGGTGTTTTTGAGACAGGGTCTCACTGTGCCGTTCAGGCTGGCCTTGAGCTCACTTTGTAGCCCAGGCTGGTCTCGAACTCACAACAATCCGCCTGTCTCAGCCTCCCGAGGGCTGGGATTACAGGCGTGAGCCACCACGCCCAGCCATCTTTCTTCAATTTTAAAATATCCTCAGACATGTTTTCTTCAACACTGTCTTCTTTCCTTTTAATTCTTTTTATTTTCAAAGACTCCTATTAGTTGAATCATGTGTACTTTTCTCCTACACCCATGAATTATTATTTCGTAGCTTCTGTTTCTGTATAATAATAGTTTGGGCTGGAAGAATAACTCAGTAATAGAGCACTTGTTTAGTAAGCATGAGGCCTTGAGTTCATTCCTTAGCACCCCCCACGAAGTCTGCCAAATAGTTTTCCAACATTAGCTCTTTGCTAAGACTCTGATACGCATTATCTATTAACTCATTTAATGGACATGGCAATCGTGTACGTTAGGTACCACCACTGTGCCCATTTTACAAGTGAGGAAATGGCTGCAGAGAGCTAAGTGATTTGTTCCAGTCACCTAGCTAGCAAGACTCCACTCAGACTTGTAGTCTTTATTCATGCATGAGGTGAATGCGGGAGTCTTTGACCTTCTCTTGGTTACTTTTACTAGGACAAAACACCTGACACCAAAGTGAAGCAAGGAAAGGTTCATTTAGCTCACAGTTTCTGGAGATTTCAGTCCCTAATCAGCTGGCTCCAAGGCAGGGTGGCATGGCACTGGGGCAATACTTCAAGGCTGCAGCCAGAGAAAAAGAGGGAAAACAAGCCTCCTCTCCTCCCTTATATTGTACACAGACCACCACCCCCACTCCTTCAGGGGGTTTGTAGCACTCACAAAATGTCCTTGCCCTCCTTTGCACAGGATGAGGATATTTACAAAGAACCCTGGCTCCCTGCTGAGTCAGTTAAACTTCTAAACTGCTCAGGTTGACACAATGTATCAACCATAACATCCACCCCTTGTCAACTTGGCAACCAGACATATTTCTTTAAACCAGCTTCCAAATACAAAGGCATGCTTATTTTTACCTTTGCAATTTGAACATTATAACACACACAGCTTAACAATCCTTAAGAACCAGCTTTAAGTCTATCAACATTATATTACATTAGAAACACAACATTCTGTCCTTGGTCCCCAAAAGACTCACATACATCCCTTTATGCAGAGGGCATTTAGTCCATCTGCAAGAGTTACCAAAGTCCTAACAGTTTCAACATTGCTGAAAATTCAAGTCTCAAATCTCCTCTGAGATGGAAGGCAAACTCTTAGCTGCAAGCCCCTTGTACAAATGAAAACAAAGTTAAACACTTCCAACATGCAATGGCAAAAAATAGACATTCCCATTCCAAAAGTTACAAACAGGAGAATACCAAGCATTAGAACCAAAGTAAGTCCAAAATCCAGCAGGGCAAATGTTAAGTCCTATAGTTTCTTGTCCAGCATCTGAAGCAACCTGTGGCAAATTGTGAGCTCCAAAGGGCTTGTGTGGTTCCACCCCTACGGCACTTCTGGTGGTCACCGATCCCATGGCATCTCTCTTGTGCTGGCTCTGCTCCCCCATTGCAGGTTTCCTTAGATGATCCACGTTCCTGGCTTTTCCAAACTTCTGGGGTCTCCACTTTGGCTTCACACTCACAGCTTCACACACTGCCCTCTCAGGGGCACACTGCCTGGCACCCCAGGCCTTCTGAAATCGGGGTGGAAGCCTTTTCAAGCTCAGAACTTGTGCATCACATTTACACCTAAAATCAGCACCATGTGGATGACGCTGAGGTCTGCTGTCAGTTGGAGCAGTAGCCAGGCTTCCCTCTCTCTTGACTGTAGGGGTTGAGTGACTGGATCGCTGGGCACTCTGAACCTGATTGCAGAATGAATTCTCTGTGTTGCTGCCATTCTGGAACCTCGTGGGGCCTCTGCTACCATTCTGGAATATGGTGCTCTGAGGCTTTCTCCTCAAAGCAAAGTCTCTCACTTTTGCAGTTTGGAAGCTGCAAAGGTTCAAGACTTACTGCTTTTTGCACAGCCTTCAGGCCATCTTTTCTATTTCTCTGTTCCTCAGCAATCGAGCTCTTAACTTTATCTTTACAGTCCATAGCTTTATTGGAGCATCCTTTCTGGCGAAACTCATGTTTCAAATCACCCTGCTGGGCTGTGTGCTCTTGATTTGCAACATAAATCGGCTAAAAGCCCCCAACAATAGCCATGCCATGGCCTCAACATTCAACTGCCTTGAAATTTCTTCTGCCAGATTAATCAGTCCACCATTCTTAATCTCAGTCTCAGGCAAAGTCTCTGGACACGAGCAAAATGCAGGCAAACTTTCTGCCAATCCATAACACACGTGGTGTGAAGTCCAACAACCAGTGCAGTCCTTCCTCCCGGCAGAAACCTCCCGAGCCTGGTCTTTACTGGCAGGCTTTCTATCATCCTTCTGGCCTTCTGAGCTCTGACCAGAATGTCCCCTACAGAACAGCCTAAGCTGTTTCAGCTCCATGCATTCAGGCAACATCTCTGAACCTTTCCTAACTCTTCCCGCAAGCCATTTCCAAAGGCTGTTGAACCACATGGTCAGGTACAGTCACAGCAATGACCCCACTCCTCTGGTACCAAATTCTGTCTTGGTTACTTTTCTCTTGTTGCTAGAACAAAACACCCAATGCCCAAAGTGAAGCAAGTAAAGGTTTATTTAGCTTACAGTTTCTGGAGATTTCAGTCCATAATCAACTGGCTGCAAGGCAGAGTGGCATGGCATGGGGGCAGCACTTCAAGGCAGCAGCAAGCAAAAAAGGGGGAAATAAGCCTCTTCTCCTCCCTTATATGGTACACAGGCCACCACCCCTCCTCCTTCAGGGCGGGTGTAACACTCACAAAATGTCCTTGCCCTCCTTTGCACAGGATGAGGATATTTACAAAGTAAGAGCCCTAGCTCCCTGCTGAGTCTCTCAGTTAAACTTCTAAACTGCTCGAGTTGACACAGTGTATCCACCATAACAGACCTGTTGCTCAGTTTTTAGTTGATTCATTGCTTGTCTCTATCCTGCTGACCCAGGAGATTAGGATGTGGCAAAGCTGGCTGGGGAAGCAGCTGGGGACCTGTCACTTACAAGATCCCAGAACACATGCACAGAACAGTTGCCAAAATCCTGCTCGACCAAGGCTTGGGTAGGATGGCCTAGACCTGATCACACCCGGCGGCAGGGATCCCAGCACCGCCTCTCAGGATCTGTTGGAAGACTTTCTCGTGGGTTTCCTTAAGATGTGAGCGGTATGAAGGATGCTGGTGCAGAGAAGTGCTTGCCCTCGTGGCTCTCCTCCAGGGGGTACTTTCTCTTGGTTTTCCCTCTTCTACTTGGCCTAAGCTCACTTTGCTGGTTTCTCCCCTACTCTTCACTTTTACTTTTCCAAATAAACTGCCACTGCCTTTTGCTCATTTTGTTTAGTTTTTTTTGTCAGAGATGAGAAGAACCTGGAATCCAACTCCAGGAGAAGGAAGCAACCCAGAATGCAGTGACATTTGTTTGGCAAGTCAGCCAGGAGATTCTGATAACATTCTGACATCACTACCCAGGAGTAAAACTCAGGAACCAGAGACCAAGGTAAGGCCCATGTTGGGCACCATCTTTGTTTCTCTCTGTGAGACCTTTTTGCTTCTTCCTTTCCTCACTCTCCCCTAAACCAGGAATTTGGGGGACTCTTCTCAAGGTCCCAGGAAGGGGCTTCCTGGCCTGGCTGTGGGGGTGGAGGAAGGAGATGCAGGCTTTTGCTTTTCTTTCTTGCTGCCTGCACTCACTCCATGGGTCTTTGTTTTCTGTCGATTTACTACCCTTTTTGGAAATGAACCTGGCCTCCACTTACCCAGTTTTGGAAATGACTTTTCTTTCTGAGTCTGTGTTGTGTTTGTTTCCTGCTCTTTTGTGAGGGAAATTAACTTGGTCTCCACTTACCCTAGTTTGGAAATGGCTTTTTATTCTTGGTTTGTGCCTTTGTATGATGCTAGGGTTAAGGGAGCCCCACCCTGGCTGATCCTTTCTCAATTCATGTGACGCTGGGATTAAGGGTGAGGCGCTAGGATTAAGGGTGCACCACCAGGGTATGGGTAGCACCAATCAGTATGCTGAGAGTCTGCCTGAGACCACGTAGCTCACATGGGCTTACCTCAACTGCCACCATCTTTCTCTTTTGTTGCTAACTGGCCTTATGAACTAAGTCTGTGATTTTGGAAAACAAAAGGTAGGAGCCTGTTTTGTTTTTTTGTTTTTTTGTTTTTTTTGAGTTATTCTAAGCAGCAACTGGATTTTCCCCATGTGGAAGAAAAAAATGTTGTCTGTGTTAAAAGAAAATGCCTCAAGCTTTTGCCAAGGCAGAGCAACAGCTGGGGGGCCCTGTTCAAGCTGGCGTAGCTGAGCTGCTCCCCCCCAACTAAAATGGCACCTGACACTACAGCGACCTGGCTGGATTTCTTCTTTGTTTAAATGAACAGTGTTTAAAACCTATGCCTGATGACCTGAGCAGGAAACAGTGTTTAAATTTTAATTAACTCAGGGTTTAAAATTTAATCAAAAATGGTGAGTATACAAAAGCAGAGCTATCCCCATTCTTAGGTTTTCGGGTTTTTGTTTTTTGTTTTTGTGTTTCTTGTTGGAGTAAATGTAAAGACAGTTTCCCTAATCGGCTCCGCTCTGGTCAAGGAGAGTCATCGAGAGCCTCGCAGGAAGGCCGGACCCTCAAACCGTTCAGCCAAGTGGCTCAGGGGACTTCGCTTGGGGAGTTCCGCCCTCCGTGGAGTGAAAATGCACGCTAAGGCGCACAAGTGGCTTCGCCCCCTTCTCCCTGAGGAGGTAACGGGCCCAAACATGGAGACAGAAGCCCCTGGGGGTTTTTCTTTTGGGCTAGATGCTGCCATCACTCAGACATCTGTCTAGTCTGTGTTAGGTCTCACAGGGGACACTTGGTGGAACGCTTGGGTCTCCTCCTTCTGCATGGGACGCCATGAGTCAAGACCTAGTCATCTCCTTCTCTCTATAGGCCCCAAGCCACGCAAACGGGAAACCTCTGGGACCATGTGGACTTCACCAGTTTGCCACTAGGCCGTGTTACTGATGAGCGGGAAAGGTTTGGTCCTAAAACAGGAGCAGCTTATCCACTATTGCAGTATCGTTCAGGGTCGGTACGAACTGGGATGGATATGAGAAGCTACTTTAAATTAGAGCCTCTTCTCTAGTTACGGTGTTCCTGCTTAAAACATCCAAGAGGGATGGAAGGCCTTGGGTACAGGCTTTTGTGACTCTATCACAGGAAAGCCTCAAAACCTAAGAGGACAGCCCTGTCCTGGAATCCCCACTAGACCCTCAGGGGCATGCAGGTCTCTCTGGTCTATTTGAGAAGTCTCTTCCACCTTCTCTGATAGTCCCCAGGCCAGTAAATCAGTCTCTTTTGCAGTTACAGATGTACAAAGGCTAGGAAGTATGCAAATGAACAGTATGTTTTAAAGGGAAATAAACCACGCTGGAAAGGTTCCCCCTTCAACAGAACCAAACTAGGACTGTAATACTAGTGGGGGCCTAAAGATGGTGTTTGATATGCTAGCCGTTCTTACTAGGGAGATGGAGAGGTGTGTTAGCCTATTGTAAACATACTAATATGGATCCATCTTCCAGGGAAGGAGAAGCACTGGGTGGGGGGATTATTCCACCTGTCAATCAGCCCCAGATATTCAGCATAAGCTACAAAAACTTCAGATGGGTCACAGACACCTGTGGCCCCTGGCTGTGGCCCATCTCTGTGTTCAATGACCAGGACCTGAAGGAGGGACAAAAGAGAAAGGCTAGGACCGTGGCTATTGCAGCTGGTGCTTTGACCTCACCCAGGTCATCTCGGGAGGAACCCAGGGACAACCAGGGGAAAGGCTCCTGTTTTAGGCGGAAGAGGCCTGGACACGGCATGAGGTTGCCCCAAACTCCGCCTGGGCCCAGCTCTGCACGTGAGGCTGCTAATGCGCCCAACTGTAGCATTAGAGACCTGACTGCCTCTGCTCCCAGAGAGGGGCTGGGCCAGCCAGAACCCTCGTGTCCTGCCCTGACAATTGAGGCCCAGGGAGCGTCAAATTTGTAAAAGATGGCAAAGACCCACAGGGCAATAGGAAGTTTCGTGAGTAGGGATGGAAGAATTCTAACATCTAATCCACCCAGCAGGTGTTTATGGAGCATCTATTCATGTCCTGCATGGACGCACAGAAATACAGCCACACGTGGCATGCAGCGCTCCCCTTCACGGAACACAGGCCTGGGCACCCGAGGAGCCCTAAATGAACTCCGCAGTTCAGTGAGTGCAGTGTTCTGAGACAGCAGCGTGCGCCACAGGTGAGCCATTCTTCTCACCGGGCACGGAAGGTGAGGCCAGGGCCGCAGCAGCCGGGCGCGTTTGCTAGGTGCCCAGGCAGAGGCCGGCCAGGGAGGAGCGTGAACAGAGGCAACCTGGGGCACTCGGCGGTGCAGGATGCGGGTCAGGCCTGTCTAGGAGCAGAGGTCAGCGGCCTGGCCTGGCGGCGTGCAGGCCGGCCCGAGCCAGCCTCGGAGGCCGTGCTGGAGCTCAGGCTGCATTCCGCAGCCAGCGGCCGGCTGCTGAGCGATGGCGGCGCCGAGCGTTCAAGGACAGGTAGAGGAGCCAGCAAGAGACGCGAAGGCGCGGACTGAGGCAGGGAAAACCGAGGCGGAGCAAAGCACGATCGCTTTTGGAGCCGATTAGGCCGGCGCTGACAGGGCAGGGCGGCAGGAGGGTGAGCGGGCGGAGCCTCTGCAGCGTCTCGCTCGTGCGGCGGAGAGGGAAACCGTCCACGGAGACGAGGAAGGCGGGGGGAACGCCTGAGTTTGATCTGGGGCGTCCTGGGCCCCGGGAGTCTGCAACTCGTCACGTGGTGATGTGAATGACGAAGGCGGGCGAGAGACCTGGAGGGAAGAAGCCTGCCCACCAGCGAGCTGCGGGCGGGCGGCCGCAGTGTCTGCGGAAGCGCAGTCTTCGGAGGCAAGAAACTGCCGGGAGCCCGCACGCAGCACGCAGACCGCAGACCGCAGAGGGGAGGCCGGGCGCGGAGCTGGGCGAGGTGCTCGGGAACTGAGAAGCAGGCGACGCCAGGCCGAGGAAAGTGCTAAGCAGAAAGGCACAGTCAGCCTCCAGCCTGAGCAAGCAGGTGCTTAGCCCGCCGCCGGATCAAGCCCTGAGCAGTGAGGTCGTTCCCGAGGGCCTGACGGCTGGAGCCAGGGCGCGAGAGGCGAAGGGAAGTGCAAGGCAAAGAGCAGGGATGACTCCGTTTTGCAGAAAGGAGGGAAAGGACCCCCGAGTTCCACCTAGTCTATCTTTCCGTTGCTTGTTTCCTAGGCAGGGAACATGCGCGCGCACACGCACACGCACACCGCCCGCCGTGCTGTCCGAATGACTCTCACATGCAGGTGGATGGATGTGCCTGAAAAGCAGCGCATAGCCCTCCGGCGCGGGGGGCAGCGTGAAGCGGCGTAGCAGGTCGGGGTGGCTCAGCAGCAGAGCAAACGCGCACCCAGAGACCCCACGTTCCTCTCCCGACCCCGAAAGCCGGGGTGTAGGGGTCGATACGGGCATTTGGTGAAAGAAGAGGCACAAACACGAAGATCCCGGGCAGGTGGCGGAATTGTCTGGACGCAGAGTGGACGACACACTGCCATCCGGCAACGTTTTCCTTTAGTGTGGCGTTTTTAAACACTGCTTTAATGAATACTATAGAAACAACGAACATAACTAAAACACACAGTAACATGTAAAAATAAAGAAAAATAGTATGGTAGCAGAATAAGTACCTTGATTAACTGCATACACACCAACATACCTATTTACACGTTCAACATTTGTTCCAGCAATAAGACTGGCAAAATGCAGGTTCACTATGTGTGACTTTAAAACAAGATTTCCATTTTGATTTGACACCTAAACATAGCATATACTGCATTAGTCATAAGCTGGTATCAGGAAGGATTTTTTCTCTCGAAATTTTTATTTTCAAGTTTTTTTTAGTTTTTTCCCCCCTGTTTTTTGTTTTGTTTTGTTTTTTGTTTTTACAAAATACATTATTTAAATGAATAAAGGCCGTATTTATTTAATGAATTTTATTGGTACTTCTGACACACATAATGGTCACACTTATCATAGGAAATTTGTACGTGTACAAAACATATCCTTTCCCCATTCTATTCCTCTTTTATCTACAAAAGCTTCATTTCCGCTTTTTTCCATTTTCCTTTCCTTTCCTTCTCTTCCCCTCACCCTCTTGTACACCTTTCCATTTGAACATACTCTTCCTATTCTCCACTATTTGCCACTTTTGTCCTTATTTACCTTTCAGTTTCTCACAGAGAAATAATTGCTACGTTTAAACGTGCCCGACTTACTTCACTTTAAAATTAGTCTCAAGTTTATCCTTTAAGGCAGAGTAGTACCCTACTGTATATAAAAACCACATTTTCTCTATCCATCTGTTGATGGGCATTTGGGCTGTTCCCAATATTTAGCTATGATAAATTGTGCTCCTATAAACATGCTGTGCATGTATCACTGTGGTATAGTGCTTTTCTCTTTGGGGACGAAAGCTAGAAGGGGGACAGCTGGGTCAAATGGAACCTCTCGTTTTAGTTTTTTGAAGAATCTCTATATTGATTTCCAGTACACTCCCACCAACAGTGGAGAACGTTCCTTTTCCCCCACAGCCCCACCAGCATTTGCTATTGGTCAATTTCTTGATAGTAGCGTTCTTTCTGGGGTGAGGTGGAATCTCAGTGTTGTTTTAATTTGCATCTCTTGAATGACCAGTGATGTTGACCATTTCTTCATATATTTGCCGTTTGTGCTTCTTCATCTGAGAAGTGTGTATTCATTTCAGATGCCCAGTTTTGGATTGGGTCTTTTAAATTTGGGGGTCTGATTTTTTCAGGTTCTTTATTCTAGATATCAGTCATTTGTGTGAGGAATAGCTGGTAAAATTTTTCCCATTCTGTGTTGTCCCTTCACTCTGTTGCAGCTTCTGCTGTGCAAAAGCTTTTTAATGAGGTCCTAGTTGTTCTTTGTAGCATTTCCTGTGCGATCCGGATTATTTCATAGTCTACCTACACCTGTCTTCCAGAATTCCACCTATTTTATCTTCCGCCAGATTTAGTGTTTAACGCAGATCTCCACGCATGGTGAGAGAAAGTCTAGGGTCAGTCTCGGCATGTGGAAAGCCAGCTTTCTCAGCACCGTTTATTAAAATGACTTTTCTTCCAGTGAAGGCATTTGGCCCCTTTGTCAAAGGTAAGGTGCCTATGTTTGGAGTTGTTCCTGCGCCTTCTATTCTGTTCCACTGATCTTGGGTCTTTTTCTTTTTGCCAGTACAATGCTACTTTTATCATGGTAACTTTGTAGTCAGGGATTGTGCCTTGCCTTTGTTGCCAGAATGGTTTTTACTATTCTAGATCTCTTCTGATTCCAAATGAATTTTAGGGCTGTTTTCCCTAATTCTGTGAGGTATGCTATTGGTGTTCTGATGGGGAATGCATGAAATCTGCGTAACAGTTTTCAAAGTATGGTCATTCTGATGATGCTGGTTCTTCCTACCCAAGAAGGGGGTAGGAAAAGTAGGTGGGCACGTGTCAGGTTTTAACATTTAAATTAACATAAAGTATCAACTGCCACTTCATAGAATGGGCAGAATCTACCTTCCTAGCAGAAATAACATTTAAACCTTCCTCGCTGAGTGCACAGGGTAGTCTGGGTAACAGGTTGCTGGGACCCTGGTCATCCACACAAAGACTGCTTCTAGGCTGGCTTCAGGCACTGCCCTCTTCCAGTGTGGAGCGGTGTCCATTCCGAGACTTTCTTTACCTTACACACATGGACATTTTCAGCTTACCATTTTTCCTCCCCTAAATTAGTAGTAAATAAAAACAGGGCTTTACTTTATTCTAGATGAACACACAAAATGATGTGCAAATTGACCCCTGAAACACAAGGATGTGCAGCACTGGGAACCTGCAAAGCCAACGGAGATGTTCTCTGCATGAGTTTCTCAAGTCACTTTCTCTTTACACCACCTTTCTATTTATGGGAGTCTTCAAACTCTCCACAGCTAGAGTTGCACTTGAGTCAGTCTGCATTTCCACCATGTACCTCCTCCCAATTTCTCTTCTGAAAAAAACATCGCTTTCAATGACCATTGAAGTTTTGACTTTTACAGTTTTTCAATTATTTTTCCAAAAGAACATCACAATTCTGTTATCTAAGAATTCTGAATTGTGCAGAAGTCAATTTCGAGAGGAGTACGGAATAAATTCAAGCAGAATTCATAGTCTACAACTTAGCGTAAAGACTGTGTTGACATTAACAGCAGCAATCCCACATTTCAATTGCAGTGCTAATACAGCCAAAATCTGAATTTTCAATTACATGTGTGCAGATTAAAACTAACAGACAGTCTAACAGAAAGTCAAGAAAGAAACCTGAGAGAATGTCCAAAGGGAAAAAGTGAAGAATTAAAGTGAGGAGAAATTTAAAATGGAAAGAAAAGACCACTTTAAGGATTATAAAAGTTATATTTATTCACGATGCTACATTTATTGCATTCCCTTAGAAAAATGGAGAGCTGTTTACCCAATTTGCACATATAAAACTTTATACAAATTATGTGTAGCACATAAAGGCTTCTGGTACAGCTAAAACCCTGACGCTACAGTTTGGATATTCCTGCTTCCGGGTCTCCAGTTTATCAAGTCTGTTCCCTAGAAAATAAAAACTGCAATTATACTGCCTTGCTCCTAATATTTAGAAATTATTTTAAAATATAATAAAATAAAACTTTCATTTATTCTATTAACTCAAAAATACTATAAACTGGGAGGGGATACAAGTTGTTACCAATTTTAATAGTATGACAAGTTCACACCTTATTTTGGCTGGGTCTTCCTATAAGAAAAAAAATCATTTTACTTCTGACATCCTTCTAAGTTGTGGCTGCTTCAGAAGGGTATCTGTCAAAATATTTACCACACACTTTTAAAAAAAATTCCTTTTACAAAATGGTGCAACACCTTAAAGAACCAGAAAATACTAAATGTCTTTGGCTATTACAACTAAAAGGCCATTCTTCCAACATAATAGGGCATATTCATTTCAGAAGCAACCATAGAAACAGAAAGCATTTAACACAAATGTGCACAGAAATTAGTTATAATCTGTCTTGCCTTTCCTCCATTCTATAATAATCAAGGAGAATTCAATTTACATAATCTTTCCAGATGAGACTCAATAGCACTACAAAGAAAATTTCTGCAAAGGCAAAGTGAAATGAAACAATTTCATAACTAATGAAGACTGAAGGGACAACTGTTATCTGCGGTTTTTTTACTTGTTTGCTTTTTCTAAGCCTTACGAGTGTAAAAATGATGACTGATCAACAAAAGTCACAACCTTCACAAATGAAACTGTAATAGAAAAAATAAATCAAATGAAACATTTATTAATAAATGAAGCCTATTTTATTACTTCAAGTGTTAATGATAAAAAAAATTTCAGCACAGCTGTTCCATTTAAAAAAGTGAAAGTACACACTGTACCTCTCGCTCGGTAAACAGATGAGCCTGATGTCTCTGAGTGACTAACAGTTGAGCACTGTACAGCACATCTTATGAGGACCCGTAAATTAAAGAACGACTGTTTTAAAGTGAGTGATTATGAAACAAATATGCATTCATAGTTTCAGCTTCTTTTTCCTTCCTCGACCATCAGGTGCTCCGTCCATTTTACGCTTCTGTGTCTACAAAGCAGCAAAAGATTTCTTTTTATGATCAGACTACTACAAAATGAAATAAACTCAAACACACCACAGCATATTAGCAATAACTGCTTTATAACAGAAGTACAGTGTTTTCCTCCCAAAATACAGAATTCTTTCAAAACAAATCTAATTAATGTATACCACTAAATAACAAGGTAACTTTATTCTCCCAAAAACCCTTCCTTTCACATAGCTAAGACATCATTAGGAAAATAAACCAAAGCTTGGAAGCTAACTGTGAAGGCTGTAAAGTCATTATTTTCCTAATATTCCTTAGTCTAAAATTATGACAAGTGTGCACTCTTGGCATTCATGATAAAATCCCCGGATTTTTAGAAACCCTCACTAAACCCTCATTATAACATGATTTCCTCATGCAATCAGATTAAATTTTTAGACTTTCAGTGACTTAGTTATATTATTTACAAAAACAAAACAAGCCAGTAATCCCAACACTTGGGAGGCTGAGGCACAAGGAACCCGGTAAGCTCAAGGCCTGGGTGAGTTACACAGCAAGACCCTGCCTCCATACAAAACCAAGCCTGCATATCAGCAGTCAAATCGGGTTCTTAGAAAGAAAAAAAAGTGCAATTTACAGGCTCTGCACTTCTGCATGCTCGTGAATACTTACTGAAGGCTTTGGTCCGCGTTTCTTTTTCTCTGCCTTTTCCTTTTCTTCAAGTTCCATGTTTTCTCTTTCTATCAGTGTAATTAAGGTGTTACACCTCCTCTGGAGCTCCTGAGTTATAAACACAAACATGAATATGCATAATAAACTTGTATTTACAAGGGCTAGGGATTTAGCTCAGCAGCCTAAGTACCTGCCTG
>RJWT010016845.1:0-19632 GCA_004365215.1 Cuniculus paca | reverse complement strand
CCAAGAGTTTCTTTTTGAAGTTGTACAGCCATTTTTATAGTCTGGACACAATCCATCTCTGCTTCTTCATAAAAGTAAGTCAGCGATTACTTTGGAGAGCATAAGATCTCAGCAAAGATTAGAAAGATTCCTGCTTTCATAGACCAGTTAAGTATGGGCCTAGAAAGTCTTCCTGAAAGATTCCAGAAAAAAAAATTTTTTTTTTTTTTGTGGCACCAGGGATTGAACTCACGACCTTGTGCTTGCCAGGCAGGCACTTAGGCCACTGAGCTAAATCCTCAGCCCCAGAAAAAAATTTTTATGTATCTATTCATACTCTTTCTGATTCCACGAATAATGTGAAGATAATTAAGTAGGAAAGGCATGATAGAAATGTTAATTAAAATCAAAACTGGCTAAAGGAGACAGAGAAACAGATCTGTCCAGCTGCTGGAGAAGAGCTTAGAAATAAAGATTGCTACTGTTTTCTTAAATACATTTTCTCATGATTATCTTATACACAATCTGGGAAATCTGTGATTAGAAGGGAATCTCAAAAGCTTTTATTTTCATGGGGAGGAAAGGGCCAAAGAAAATTAGTTTATCTGGAATTCTATAATTGAGAGAAACCATAACTGCACATTTTAGTGTTATAAGATTAAGAGGAATCATAAATGAATGGAGTAAAAAGATCCTGGCCTTAGTGGTAAACAAGTCTCAGATGAAGCTCTGGGTCAGTCAGCTCCAAACAGGTCAAGCTATTCACCACCTGGGCAGAAGTTTCTTCATACATACAATGCATACACTAATATTCACAAAGGTAGTGTTTTCACGATTTTATCACTTGGTTATTATTTATCAAATATTATGTGCAAACTCCTTATTAGCTGTCAGCATTTGCATATTACAGTGGGACATAGTTACTAAGAAGCTCGTAGTCCAACTGAGCAAGTCAGATTAAAAAACAAAATCTAATGATGTGAGGTGTGTTTCGATAATGTTTTAGCACTGTCCAATGAGGCTAATGGAACAAGCGAGAGCCAGCTCGTGAAGACCCTTTGTAGAGAAGCATGGCAGAAGCTGCATTGGCCACCTGCCAGTCATTCTTCCATTCTGCTAGGATAATAACCCCCAACACCAATTCTCAGTTGCACATATGGGATCCAGAATGCAAACCATATTCCCCAGTCTCTCTTGCAACCATGTAACTAACTTATGATCAACAGAATATAAGCAGAAGAGCTCTGAACAATTTGGTAGTTTTATTTATTAGAAAGACATACCACCCCTTCCCCTCTCTCTTCTACCTGGCTTTGTGAATGCAATCCAATTCTAGAGCCATCTGTATGTTGTGGATGAGCAACAATCCTAGGGATGGTGGGGAAGCAGCAGGGTATGAACATTCTGGTTCTCTCATTGACTTCCATGAGCTGCCACACCAGTCTTGATTGTCTATCAACAAAATGTTGTCTAAGGCAGAAATACATCCCTGTTTTATTTATTCCAGCACCATTGAAGGTCTCCTTTAAATGCAACTGCAGTTCAGAAATATTGGCCTTATCCAGAAGCCAATGGTCATCCATGCTAGTTGGTTTTAGAATGCAAGTTGGTCAGATGACCATTTTGAAAGTTGGTGCTTGGTTTACCATACAAAACTAATGGTGGGGACTCATAAAGCAGGATGTAAACAGAGGATTTATATTGCATCATTTATTCAGAGAGATTACGGTAAAAGCATTGGATATGGAAAGAGCCAGAAAGACTTAAGAGATAATGTAGATCTAGAAATAACATTTTAACTAGGTATAGAAAAAAGTCAGCAAACAGAACCAGGGATTTTTATATATACAACTGAGTGCGTAGTGCTATTTTTTCATAAGAAACATAGAATTTAATGTACTAATAGAATTTAATGCACTTGTCACATTATAGTTGATCCATAAGGTAGCTATGAATTTGTCAACACACTGATTCCTGTCATATAGATTTTATAAGTAAAATATTACGTCCATCCTAGATAATTAAAATACCCTGTATGATTATATCCACTGAGGCTTGAATTCAGTCTAGTTCATCTCAACATGGAATACACCATTGCAAAGGCCAATGTGCTGAGAGTGAATATGAATTTCTAAAGCCTATCTGTCGCCCAGACTGCTATGAAGTGCTGAAAGCTTAGCCTCCTTCCCAGGTTCTAAGCTACCCTGCCACAGTTTCATGAACACTGGCAGAAGGCTGTGATGCGTACGTTAGAAGCAGGAGCTTCAGTGCTTTCTTGGTGACGGCAGTTCTCAGGGTATCAGCATTTTCTTACACCCATGCCTCAGTCCCAAGTCCCTGGGGATGCTGTGGAGAGGGCAGAATTAGCTGATCCTCACTCATGAAGTGCAGTAGAGAAAGCCTGAGCTTCGAGCCATTATCAGGTACTATAAGGAAAGAGTGCACTCTGCTGAGCGAGACATGATCTCTCTCTTCCAAAGTGATATATTTTCAATGGGAAAATCCCAAAAAGATAAACTGGGGTGTGGACGGGAAGCAGTCAGTGTCTCACTTATGAAATGCAGCATAGAAATGCAAGAGACCTGTGGAGAATTGTCTCCTGGTACTGACCGGACACAGAGCCCTGTCTGTACTCCTACTTAGTAGGATTAGGAAATCTTATATCATGATATATTTGCTTTTCCTTGAGGATTTTGGCCAAGATTATACCCTTAAAACACTTAGTCTTTTTGGGTTAGTCTGTTTGTATCAGGTGTTTCAGAGCTTCGGTAATTATATTTGATGAACATTTATTGAAAGCTTCCCTGAGACAATATGTCAGGTTCAGTGCTTCTGCAGATACAAAGATGAAAGACATATGCCTCATACCCCCTTAGACATCCACAATCTACTAGAGGACACAGACACAAAAGAACTAATATAAAAACAGACTACGTAATGAAGGTAGAAAAATTTGTAGGATAACGAAAAAGCAATATTGGTCCCAATTTGAAGGTAAAATTGGAGATGGAAAAAGAATGGGTAGATTCTAAACAGGAGGAAGAAGGGGTTGGAGTAGGGTGGTAGAGAAAGAAATAAGGGTGTAATCACAGTGAAAATGATAAAGAAAATCACTGAGTGGGACAGAGTAGAGAAAATGAGATATCTCCAGTACCATCCAATGGAAACCCTTAATAATTTGAATTAAGGCAATATTGGTCTCATTAGAAGAGAGACTACTAACATAAGTAGGAAAAACAATTATGCCTCATGGGAGATTGAGGCTAAGATGAAATAAAGAAAATAATCCAGGTGAGATCAGTTACTAAATCACCATGGTTATTGGCTACTTCGGTGTGGGGTTATGACCTAATTTAGCATTACATATTTCTTCTCCCTTGGCCTGACATTTGGTTAGAGGTAAAGTTGTCATGTTGGTTAGTCTAGCATACTCAAATCTAGAACTTTGCCTTCAATTGTCAGAAATAACCCCTATTTTTGCTGACTGTGGAGATGTTAAGATGTTACCCTGGATCCTTGAGTGGTACTTAAAAAAAAAAAACTGGGAAAAAAATAGGGTTAAGAAGTGAGGAGACAGCTGGGGATTTCGCTCAGCAGCACAAGCACCTACCTGGCAAGCACGAGCGTGAGTTTGATCCTCGGTCCCCCCCTCAGAAAAAAAAGAAGAAGCAAGGAATGGACTGGGGATAAAGCTCAGCAGTACAGTGTGTAGCAGGTACAAGGTCCTAGGTATGAATCCCCTACACTACAAAAAACAGAGAGGGAAAGAGAGAGAGAGAGAGAGAGAGAGAGAGAGAGGAGAGAGAAGGAAAAAGAAAAAGTGGGATGATGGCTGAGTACACCTTGAGACTTTCAAACCATCCATGCTGCAAATGAAAAATTACTGAATTACTAAAAGCCAATTACTGAGAGCCAATTCCTTTGTTTGAATTGTGCTTTTTTAAATTTGCAACCAAAAATATTCTGAATCAAGTCTGCCTCACTTGAAATATACAGAATTTTAGTCTATCAATTAAGGATGCTACAGAAAGTGTCGCTTCAGTGAGTACAAGGTTATGATATTTAAAGCCCTTCCATTCCACGTGTCTGTGATGCACTGAACTTTAAAGGAACATGCAAGAGAGTGGGAATTTATTGGTATTAATATTTCATCTATGAAACATGGCTTTGAAACTACTTTTGCCTTTGCTGTACTATATTTAAATACAGAAAATCTATTCCATAAGATGTCTGTAAATGCTTCTCTGCAAACTTTTAGTTATGTAACAAAAGTAAGAAGGCCTTGGAAAAAATCAAGTATCATCAGCATCATACAACAAGGTATGTATCCCCTTTAATACGCACATCAATCGTGGCAGAACCAGAAATGGATATACAGCCTTGTGTGGGAGTGTCTCACAGAACTGCTTTGGAACACTGAACCATAAAGCTTTTAGCTTAATGAGTTGGTAACGTTTTGCAGATTTGCTTAAAACACGTTGCTTTCCAGTCTGTGTTAACAGACTCCAACAGTTCTTGCCAACACACTCATCCTAAACAATTACATTAAGATCCATAAGGCCGTGTTTACAGTTCTGAGAAGCAAATGTATTGTTAATGGGCCATAAACTATCCTCCAACTCAATGGTTTGGCTTTTTTGAAATTTGTGTAATAGTCAACGGAAAATTTCCAACATCTACTTGGCATGGAAGTAGAATTAGCCTCCGGGATATAAAACAGAATGCTAAGAAGCATCCCTTCTACACAGCTCTGATCTGATGTGATTTTTATATAGAATAAAACAATTCCACACAAAATTTTGATAGATGCTCATGGCTATAGTTTAAAATAGCTTTGTATGGTATAGCAAAAAGTAAATAATCATGCTAAACCATAAAAAGCCCTTGAGTACAATCTCATCACACTCTTCTCAGATGGGCTTTCAGGTCCCTTGTGAAATAGCTGCATCAGTGGGCCCCAAATAGTCCATGCATGGGCGTTCATCGCAGCTTGCTGGTCATCATGCCTGCTGTTATCCACAACTGTATGCTGGGGGTCAAATAGTTGTTTCAAATCACTATTTTTAATCTTCCTGTAAGACTCTGATGCTCTCATACTCGTGTTCATTCTTTGCATCGTCCTCTTATTCACTGCTTCTATTCCCTTGTCTCCGTATTTCAGTTTTACTCACCTCGCACTCCTCACTGTTGTTTTGGGCTAATGAGTCTCTGTTTTCCTTCTTTCCAAATGGTTCCACTTTTCTATTGCTGATAATTTCCATTTATCTCAATGCATTTTTAAAATTAATCTGCATCATGTTTTGCAAGCCTTGTTTTCTGTGTAGTTTTAGCTTTTCATTGCCAAGTTTCTTCTCATCTTTGTAATCTTTTAATTATTTAATCATTTTATATATATATAATATAACCAAGTTATTGAGTTAGACTACTACTTTGAAGATAATGGTACAATTGAAGATTTTATATATATATACATATACATATAAAATTGTATTGTTATTGAGCTAGATTGCAGATACATATATACATATAAAATCTGCAATCTAACTCAATGGTTTGGCATCTTAAAATTGGTGCAACAGTCAACAGAAAATTGTGGGCGTTATTGTAGGTACCACACAGACTCTAAGATATCTGGGTGTAGGCATCCAGGAAGTTGTCATCTTTAAGAGTAGCTATGGCAAAGAGTATCTTTGACATACATAAACACACTTTCCTTTGTGAAGCTTTTAGCTGATGGGTGGCAAATACAGAAAAAAGGCTTTTATCTCTCAACTTAGCAACTCATCAGAAATTTCAGAGAGGAGGAGTGGCAGCCTTTAACCTTACTCATATAGTTCATTCTTATTGAAAAATAGTGAAGGAGATGAAACAGCATTGAAAGCTGTTAGATTAGAAAAGAAGACCTGGTGCTTGGCACGTTATCCCAAGACTGGTATGAAAGGCAATAATAATAACTAAAATCCGTCCTTGCTTACAAAATTTTAGGCACTGCTCTAACCATGCTGTGAGCATTATCTCATTTGTTCAACTACTTTTGGAAGACTAATTTTTATCACCACTTTCTGGATGAAGACTAGGCACAAGAAATTAAATGACTTTTTCACAATGAAAACAATGTTACAAATTTCAAAGCAAGATAGAAGGAGAGTAACAATGGTTAATACATTGTGTATTGTTATCTTCAAAGTAGTTGCTCAGATTACAAAATACAAGCATGAAAAATCAATCAAACAACATAAGCACAAATCTTTCTTCTCAATGAACTAATAGACATTAGTAATAAAGCTATCTTAACTATCTTGTACACACATGTATTTTTTTTCATTTTCCCTTCCTTGTTTTCTCCTTGCCCCAACCCCATCACTTTCTCTTTCCTTTTGAACAGTTTCTTCCCATTTCCCAATACTTAACTGTTTATTTGGGATCTTATTTATTCTTTCAGCTTCTTATACTAAGGAGACAATACAATGTTCACACATGTGAGTCTGATTTAGAAGTTTTGAGGTCAGCAAGAAGTTGATTTGGATTCCAAATCTGGGCTTTCTGAATCCAGAGCCTTCACTCTTATACATAAAATCAAATGATAGGACTTGGGCAGTGCCCTAAATTTACCCTGTCCTTTATCTTGCATTCATTATCTGTTTAGCTGCTACATGACCTCAAGAGGCCTGCACCAATGAATCCACTTAAAGTTGCTGCAGTCTCTACCACCGAAATTGTTGACTCCTTACTCTGATGCTGAAGAAATCATTCACGCTATGGGCACCTCATGCTTCCACCTTTTGATTGAAAGCCTCCTCTAGGCTGGTCCAGAGTCAATTCCAGTTCAGAAGAATGCCAGGTCTCCATGGCCCCTGGCCTGTGTATAACATTCTGAGAATATTGTATTATAAACACATGCCATCTGTTTCCATAGGAACCATGTGAGTCTGCAAGATTTTGAGCCACTGAGTAATACTCATGTTTAAATGACACAAGGGAAGGCTTAGTCATCAACTTGCCTGGAGTAATCCAGGTGTCTGTCTCCCCCCACCACACCTTAGGACCAGCAACCAGCTGGAGGAAGAGCCCCCAACTCGATAACCAGCACTTTACTCTCATTTTTTTGTCTTCTTTTACTTTTTCTTTCTCTCATTCTTTCTTTTTTCCTTTTTTTTGTCTGTCTTCCTTTCTTTTTCCCTTTTTCCATCTCTTTTCCTTTTTCTCTCTCTTTTCTAAATGGCTGGGGAGAAATTTGGCCACAGAAAACTAATCCCACCCTCCAAACCCAGAGAACAAGTTCAGATAGTCTGGTGAATACTCTTTCATTCTTTCTTTTCTAACCCTTCTTTAGCTTCCCAAACCTTGCAGGATCATCCTTTGTCCTCCAGTCTTGCTTCTTCTTTTTTTTTTTAATTCCACTCAATCTTTAATCAGTAGAGACAAATCCCCACTTTAAAAAAAAAACCTGCAGTTTGAAAGGCAAAGGGAACAGATTAAAAAAGAAGAAACTTTATATTTGCCCCTCTCCCACAGAGGTTTTCCAAATCTGCTGTAGCTTAACTCAGATATCCAGAATGTACAATTATAAAGACAAGTCTCTCCATACAAAGAAACTGCTGATATTCTTAACTAGTGAAGAGTGGGGCAGAAAGGCCCATCCTTCTGAGTCTCAAACATAGTCCAAGAAAGTATGTTCTGATTGTAGCCATGCTTCTATTTCCTTTCCAATTATCTTTGTTTTATACATGATCCTCCCTAAATCTCCCTACCACAGGATAAAATTATCCTACCAGGGGAAGCACTTTGCACACAAACTCTTAATTGACAATTAATTCTGTTACATAACTATAGACTTTACTTCTATGGTCTAAAGCACAAAATCAATAGTTACCACAGTTTGCCAGTTTCTAAATTGTGCTTGATACTATAGTTGTTGCTAATTTTACTATTTCAGCAAGGATGTCATATCTGTTGTAGTCAGATGTTCTTCCCTCTGTAACAACACTGTGAAGCTCTGGGGTATTAACCTCAACACAGCCCCACACAAAAAGACTGGAGATTGAGTCAAACAGGTACCATCATCCCACTCCTAATAAATTGGGAAGATAGAATCTTGAGACAGACACAAACCAAGAATCTTCTACACACAGAATACATGCTTGAAGTACAGACTTTTCCTAAAGAGGCCTTAATACTAGTAATATAGCTACCTACTATAAAAGTCCCAAGAGTCACCACAGAAAACAAAATTAAAAATTTTCACAAATATAAAATTTAAAGACAAAAAAAAAAGCAAAATGCAGTCTCAGAACTCCAGCCCACTCAGTACAAGTCCAGGACACATCAACATTGAACAAATTGAAAGACACACACCTAAAATTTCTGAAATGATAGTAACTAAAGTAAAGAAACAAACCCATGAGGCTGCAGAAGAAATCAGATCAGAAATAATCTCTCAGGAAAAAAAAGGAATGTCAACATTTATAAAGAAAATGTTCAGCAAATCTAAAGTAGAGATAGATAAAGAAATAGATGATGATAGGAAGAGGATGGAAAGCTTGAAAGATCAATACAGGAAAGAAATAAAATGCATGAAATGGATTCAAACAGATATCCAGGAAATTAGAAATTTCACTGTAAGCTGGCAAAATGACAAGCTGAAGACAGACTTTCAGACCCTGAAAACAGGATTGTGATTAGTGATTATGAAAGGAAAGAGCTCTTGAATATAACAGACCAGGAAATAACAATTCAATAGCTGCAAGATGATGCAAAGAAAAATCATATAAAAATAATAGGTGTCAATGAAAAAGCAGGAGTCAACATAAGTGACATAGAATCTATTTGCAGAAGTAATAGCACAGAATTTTCCAACCATGGAATAAGAAGCTGACATACAGATAAGTGAGGCATATAAAACTCCACTTAACCATAACCAAAATAAATCTATAACCAGAAATATAGTAGCCAATATCCCAGAAATTCAGCACAAGAACAAAACATTAAGAGCTACTAAAGAAAAGAAATGGAACACTTATAAAGAAAAGCCCATCAGAATAATGGTAGACTTCTCAACACAAACGTTCAAGTCAAGAAGAGCTCAGAGTGAAGTATTTCAAGTCCTGAGAAAAAACAACTTGCAACCCAGATTGATGCACCCTGCAAAATAATATACTTCCATTACCAAGAACAGCTGAAGAAATTCATGATCACCACACCAACACTACAAAGGGTACTGAAAAATATTCTAGACAAAAACAAACATGACCACAATTCCAAGAACAGCAACAGGAAAAAAAATATATCATGCAAGGCAAGCAATTAAACAGAGGGAAAAAGTAGGGAACCAACAGCAGAAAAACATGACAAACACAAACCAACACATATCAGTCATAGCCATCAAGGTAAACGGCCTCAATTCACCAATCAAAAGAAACAGACTGGCAGAATGGATCAAGAAACAAGATACAACAATATGCTGCAAACAAGAAGCACATTTGACTCAAAAAGAAATTAATAGACTAAAAGTCAAAGAATGTAAAACAATACCCCATGCAACAGGAACCCAGAAAAAAGCAGAGGTAACTATTCTGTTTGCAAACAATGTGAATTTCAAACCAAAAATGATGAAAAGAGATAAAGAAGATCACTGCATACTGGTTAAGGAATAAATTGAAAATGAAGAGAAAACAACCATAAATATATATGCAGCAAATATGGGAGCACCCAACTATGTAAGACAAATACTAATAGACATAAAAAATCAAATAAGCTAGGAAAATTGCAATGGGGGACCCCACTGTCACAAAGGGACATATCAAGTAGACAAAGAAATCAGCAAAGGAATTACAGAACTGAACCAAACCTGTGAACAAATGGACTTAGTAGATGTTTGCAGGGTGTTCCATCCAACAACATCAGAACACACATTCTTCTCAGCTGCACATGAGACATTCTCTAAAATAGATCATATACTAACCCATAAAACATGCTTAAGTAAATGCAAAAGAAGTGAAATTATCCCATGCATATAACCTAACCATAGTGCAATAAATTTGGAAACTAATAACAAAAGAAACTGAAAAAATTCCATAAACACATGGAACTTAAATAACACCCTCCTGAATAGCCAATTGGTCACAGATGAAATTAAAGAAGAAATTAAGCATTATCTATAATCAAATGAAAATGCAAATACAACTTATCGGGACCTACGGGACAAAATGAAAACAGCCTACAGAGGGAAATTTATAGTGGTGAATTCTCACATTAGAAAAACAAGAATAAGCACAAATAAACAACCTAAAGCTTCACCCTAAGCTTCTAGAAAAGTCAAGCACAAGCCCATGCAAGGGGGGAAATTATAAAGATCAAAGCAGAAACTAATGCAATTGAGACTAAGAAAACAATACAAAGAATTAATGAGTTGAAAGGTTGGTTCTTTCAAAGAATAAATAAAATTGATAAACTGCTAGCCAAACTTATCAAAAATAGGAAAGAAAAAAAGTCAAATTCATGCAATAAATACGGGAGGTGAAATCACTAAAGATCCCATGTAAATTCAGAGGATTATCAATATCTACTTCAAAAATCTTTTCTTGCATAGGATGGAAAACACAGAAGTAATGGACAGATTCCAGAAATATATGAATTGCCAAAGCTGAATGAAAATGATATAAAAATTCTGAATAATCCAATATCAATTTATGAAATTGAAAATGTAATTAAAAACTTACCCCAAAAAAGTCCAGATCCTGATGGATTCACCACTGAATTCTATAAGAAATTTAGAGAAGATTTAATAACAACACTCCTAAACTCTTTAATAAAATGGAAAAGGAAACAATAGTCACTAACTCATTCCTGGAGGCAAGTATTAACCTGACAACAAAACCAGAGAAAGACCCAACAAAAAAGAGAGCTATAGGTCAATCTCTCTAATAAATATAGTTGCAAAAAAACCTCAATAAAATACTAGCAAACAGAATGAAGCAAATCCTCAAGAAGATTATTCACATGAGGAATGCAAGGATGATTCAACATATGCAAATCAATATATGTAATATGCCACATCAACAAAGCCAAAGATGAAAATCACATCATCATCTCAGTAGATGAAGAAAAAACTTTCGATAAAGTCCAACATTCACTCATGTGAAAACCCTGCAGAAAATTGGAAGAGATCATCTTTACTTCAATCTGATAGCCATCTATGACAAGCCAGCAGCCAACGTTATACTACATGGACAAAAACTGAAAGTTTTCACTCTTAAATCAGGAACAAGACAAGGATGTTCATTATCAACATTCCAATTTAATATATTTCTAGAAACATTAGCCAGAGCAATTAGACAAGAGACAAAAATGAAAGGAATAAGGATAACAAAAGAAGAAGTGATATTATCATTATTTGCATGTGACATGATACTCTACATAGAAGACCTAAGACATCTAGATTTAATAAACAAATTCAGTAGCATAGCTGGATACAAAGTCAACACTTAAAAACCAATAGCCTTCCTGTATGCAAACAACAAATGAACTAAGAGAAATTAGGGAAACAATACCCTTCACAATAGCATGCAAAAAAATGAAATCCTTAGGTATCAACCTAATGAAGGAAGTAAAAGATCTATACATTTGAAAATTAAAGTACTCTGAAAAAAGAGATTGAAGAGGAATATCAGAAAGTGGAAAAATAACCCTTGTTCATAGTGAAAAAGAAACAGCATTGTGAAAATGGCCATACTACCAAAATTGTTATGTAAATTTAAAGCGATCTTGATCAAAATACCATTAGCGTACCTCACAGATCTAGAGAAAACATTCCTAAAATTCATTTGGAAACAGAACAGACCTAGAATAGCAAAGACAATCCTGGGCAACAAAGGCAAAGTAGGAAGCATCACAATCCCTGCCTTGAAACTATTTTACAAAGCTACTGTGATAAAATCAGCATAGTACTGGCAAAAAAACAGACTCAAGGATCACTGGAATAGATTAGAAGATGTAGACACAACTACAAACACACTCAGCCACCTTATCTTTGACAAAGGGTCCAGACATGTTCATTAGAAGAAAGACAGCATCTTTAATAAAAGGTGCTGGAAAAACTGGCTTTCCATATGCCAAAAAATAAAACTAGACACATGTATGTTACCATACACTAAAGTCAAAATGGATCAAAGATCTAAATATTAAAACAGAAACTAAAGCTACTGGAAGAAAAAGTAGGTAGGAATGTTGAATACGTAGGTGTAGACAGAGAGTTTATGAACAAAAACCAAACTGCACAGTAAGTACTTCAAAGAATCAAGTGGGATATCATCTTATTAAAAAGTTTTGCACATCAAAAGAAATCAACAACAGAGTAAAAAGAGAATCAACAGAGTGGAAAAGACATTTAGCCAACTGGCCATCTAAAATGTAAAAAGAACTGGAAAAAAAAAAAAACAGGCACCCCCAAGTTGAAAGGTTCAATCCAAAAATGGGCATCTGAGATGAATACACACTTCTCAGATGAATATATACAAGTGGCAAATTAATACATGAAAAAATGTTCAACATCATTGGTCATTTCACAAATGCAAATTAAAACATCACTGAGATTCCATCTCACTCCAGAAAGAATGGCTGTCATAAAGAAAGTAACCCATAACAAATGCTGGTGGGGCTGCAGGTGAAAGGGAACACTTCTCCACTATTGGGAGGAGTGTAGACTGCTACAACCACTGTGGAAATTAGTATGGGAATTCTTCAAAAAAAAAAACAGGATTTGAGGTTCCATTCAATCCAACTATTGCCCTTCTGGAAATTAAAAACATCATACCACAGTGATATATGTGCACCCATGTTTATAACAGCACAATTTGTAATAGCTAGATCTTGGAAACAGCTCAAATGCCCATCAACTAAAGAACAGACAAAAAAAGATGTGGTATTTTTATATAATGGAGTACTACTCAGCTATAAAGAAGGATAAACTCAAGGCTTTTATAAGTAAATGGATGCAACTAGAGACCATATTCATAAGTGAAATAAATCAGATGCACATATGTAAGCATAGTATTGTCCCCCTAGTGTAAGAAGCTCAAAGAGTTAACAATATTCAAAATGTACAGTAGATGTTGTGAAAGGAGAAGAAATTGCTCAAAAGGAAAGAACAATTGGGATGAGGGATAGGAGTAAAGAAGGAAGGGAAAGAAAAAATATATATGTATATGATAGCTAAGGTAAATATACTACTAATTTCATTTAGTTTATTGAAAAGAAAGGTTTGTGCTTACATTGTTTAATCAATTTTGCACGCCTATGTCTTATAATCTGAGCAACTACTCTGAAGATAGCAACATGCAATATATTAACAATTGTTAATTTCCCATTATCTTATTTTGACATTCTGTATTGTATTTTTATTATTTTTTCTCTTTAAAATAAAATAAAAGTAAATAAATGACACAAAGCAATCTTCATCTATTCATCTGTGGATGATACATGATTAAAATTCAGGTGGCATAGTTTGTGCTGAGATATAAATTCAAACTCTTTTCTTGATTGATCTTTATGACTTGCTGGTAAAAAAAAATCATTACACCTGATCCCTAATGTGGAAATGCTGAAGGGAGGAGCAGGGATTGGGAAAAAAAAGAGAAATCAAAATATATCATGTACAGGTATGTATTCCCTATGATGAATATGATCATTATGCATGTCTAAAATGTACTAATAAACTTAATTTTTTTAAAAAAGCAAGAAATCCTGGCTTTGAAATGAGAAGATGTTAATATTTTATAGTATTTGGGCTATTTATAAAATTTTTATAGTAAAAATAATGTCACATTAACAGTCAACCACCTGGCTTATATGTAAAGAATTTTTCTAGAGCCAAAGAAGTTTGTGAGCTTAGTGTCTTGGTTACTTTTCTCTCATTGCTGAGACAAAATACTCGACACCCAAAATGAAGGAAGGACATTAGCTTACACATATTATATAACCTTTTGTTAACTGTTCAATTACTCCTGGATAGAATTCATAAGATTTCTTTTGTTTCCGACTTCTAATATTCTATAACCTAATGATTTCATCTACCCTTATATTTCCAAAGTTAATTCAGTGTAAATTACTAAGAAATCTACATTTTTATCTGAATTATGTTTAAGCAAAAAATAAAAATTTTAAATTGATACTTTGCATTTCACTTTTTTGAGACTTATTTTGTATACATGTCCACAGATATATTGAACATGTTGTAGAAACATACTTACCATCTTCTAGATGTTGTCTATTGTTTAAAAAAATTCAAATGAAATCAATGAGCATTCTAATTACTAGCCACAATTTTATGAGTTTTTTCATTTTATCCAATAAAATTAGTTTTTAGTTTCTTATGAATATAAAAGATACTTAATTTGAAAGATGTTATAAAATGAGAAATTGGCATGTATAGATATTAATTACTCAGCATTATCTCCCATAAAATAAAATGGAAAAAATTAAAAACCTTTATGCCACTGGAAATGTCACAAATATTACTGCTTTATATGAAGCTAGAATAAAAATCTTCTGAAACATCCCAGCAAGCTGTCTGTTAGATGTAGCATGAATGAAGGTAAGAAGATAATGGTATCAAGCACAAAATGAGAGTATGGTTGGAGGAAAATAATCGGCAAGAGGACAGAGCAGTGCAAAATGGATTACTGCATGCACCAGCTGCCTAAAGAGCCAATACAGGAACTGGTTGGCACTGTGTTCTAGTGAATATAAAGTAAAGGAGGCCTTGGAAGCAACCAAAGCCAAATTTTACATGGTCAGGAAATGAATTCTGTGTATGCTGCTACTTTAATCATTAGTGATCAAGGATAGACACAGATGGATCTGAAGCACGGTATAAGTTTATGGTTTAATCTGTGAATTTTCATTACGCTATTTCCCAAAGCCTTATTTATGGAGTAGAATGTGCAAAGGCTATTTGGGGGGTGGGAATATTAGCACATGATACTGACAGAATCATGTGCTAAATTTGGGAGAAGCTAGGTATTCATACCTATTTTGAGTTAATAGAATGTTCCCAATCCAAATCTCTACAAGTTTCTATGACCAGAAGAACAATTTTTAATCACTTCAATGAATCTTTTAATTTGTAAAACAATCTTTTAAATTGCAAGCAAAAATACAATTTCTTCAGTTGTATAATAAAGGTAATATTACCAGATATATAGGGCCCTTTTAAAGACAAACTAGTGTAGTGCACATGAAATCATTAAAAAAAGTCAACTGTTATTATTAAATCAGTATCACTCTTTAGATTGCCCCCTTAGAGTTTGTCTCACCTCCTACTATGTAGTGTGTATTTGATCTTTGTTTTATTTTACCTTTGCTTTGGTTATTGATCCTATGCCTTTTGACAAGACATCCCAGAACTTTCTGTAAGTGAGCGAATTCACCTAACCAACAAACTCCCAGGTTATAGAAACATACCCTAAATCAATACATCTGATGGTCCTGTCTACTATGATTATTTCAAGATATGTAATGTGATTCAAAATAAAGCCAATCATAACACTGAATGTTTATCTTAGTCTTTGGCTAGAGTGGCTGGGGAAAATGATTCACTGAATTTGAATTTGGGATGACGCGTGGTTGCAGAATCTGCAGTCATCGTGTTCCCCTCCAGAAACTCAGAGTTTGTCATTGAATTCAACACAAAGGGGCACAGTCAAACTCAAAGGAGGAACCTATGTGGCAATGAGCACTTGAGGCTGTTGAATCGAGATGTACCATTAGACAATTCAGGCATGTGAGGCAATAATTCCCTTTCGTTTAAGTCAGTATTGGCTGCTTTCTCACACTTATGACTCATGATTTCTCCCTACTGCTCTCTTTCTTAGTCTATGTGAGACAACAGTGAAACATCCTCATCTTGTCCTGTTTTCTGTAATCAGAACTCTAGTTCTTCTCCTGAAAAGGTAAGCAGAAGCACTGAAACAACATCCAGGATTTGGAGGCAATATATTTATGTATATGGGCACTGATCAGGATCACTCCCAGAATATCAGGCTGTGATCTATGGTTACCCAGAGCTTTCATATGATTCACAAGCAAGAGAAACAAAGGAGGTAAAAGGTGACACAGAACAGCCTGGCAGTTCTTCTGATTAGCTAGCAGTGTTCGATCATCGATTACAAGGGTAGATTGATGACCATCAATGTAAGAATGATACCACAATCAGGAATCTTGTATGTTTGGTTATTCTCTGGTGGTTATAGGGGTCAAGAAAGTAACTACAAAGCCATGAAGCAGTGACAGAGCTAGGCAGTTTCTAAAAGAACAAAGTTTTAAAAAGAACAATTTCTCTTATAGTTTTTTCCCTTTCACTCTGACATTTCACCAACTGAAAAGCTCTAAATATTCTAATATTCTCACACAAATCTTCAATGTATTAAGTGCTACAAATATCAAAGCTAAGCAAGCAGTGCAGAATACATTGACTTTTTGAGGTTATTCATTATCATGCCTTCAGCAGAAAAGCAAAAAATTTAGATCTCTTCTTTAGAAGAAATATGCAAACAATTATAATTTATATGAATAGATAAGTAATTCAGTTATATTAAGGGGCTTATCCTTTATATTACGAAGGAAAGCAAAAATCAACCACAGGAAGTTTTACAACATTCTGGTATATTAACTCCTGAGGTACTTTTAAACTATCATGTACAATACATAGAATTAATTTGATGAAGCAGAAATTCGTTTGGTATATCATTGGCATATTTGTGCATAACTTCAAAAGATGAAACCATTATAAGCATACAGTCAAATTTAAATGACATTACTGATGCATATATTTTGTATTATTTTTCTTGGAATCCTAACACCAATGATAAGAGTAGGTCACAGTTGGGATTGGTTGAGAAAACGGACATAAAAGACTGGGATTGAGGTAGATAGGAAAATGAGGTGAGTTAAGGATGGAGAAAGAGTCTGATGGACAATAACTAACTTTAGAAGTGCTTTTTAAAAAAAATTCAAGGACAGAAGTCAAGGCAGGAGAGACACAAAATCATGAGATTAAGGTTTCTGGTCCATTGAGACAGACTGTTTTGTGCAGTGTTTTTCAGCACTTTGGATAGCTCCCAAGGTACACAAGCATTTGAACTACATCCAAGACTCTTTCCTTTTTACCCCACAACCCAAGCAGCCAGCTGGCTCTTTCCCGTCAAGCAAAATTTTCTGATTATTTAACTGATGCTACTAGTTTTACTAAACTTACTTTCTGCAGTTTGCGGATAAAAACCTTGGAGACTTTACATCTTTGTGACAGATCCAAGTCATGAATTTGTTTCTTGGCCCTTCCTGTAGCATCTACAAGAATTATCTTACAGCTACTATTTCACAAACCTGGAAAGATAAGGATGTACCAACGTATTCACTAGAAGATTGAAACAGCAAAAGTCCAGAAAAACTTGGACATTCTTGTTTAAGGGAAGAAACATATGAATTGTAGTGTATCTACATAAAGAAACTACATATAACAATGAAATTCAACAATACACAGTCATACATACACACTGATGTGCAATGACTTTCAAGCTATGCTGTTAAAGATCTCATGTGTATGTTGTGCGTCTGTGCATGTGCACATGAGTATAACTAGGATTTGAACCTGATCCACTCAATTGCATCCCAACATTTTTTGTCTGTTTGTTTGTTTGTTTCAATTTCTTGACAGGGTCTTATTAAGTCACTAAGTTTCCCAGACTGGGCTTGAACTTGGTTTCCTCCAACCTCCATCTCCCGGAGTCCTGGGATTACAGGCATGGGCCACCACGCCTGGCATGTTAAGATAATTCTTAAAGATGGAAAACAAAAGAGAAATATGCTGCAGAATAAAGTGAACAAAATACTTTCATCTTTAGAAAAGGAGATTAAATAAGTTTCTATTGTTGACATATTACCAAAGGGACATCCATGCAATTGATAATAAACCCTTATTACATTAAGGAACATTTTAAATCTCAACCATGTGCACACATTACCTCTTCAATAAAATGCTATTTATGAATACATTTTTAAAAGTAATGTTTAAAAAAACAAGTAGCTATGAAGCAGCTATCATTCGACTTTGTGTGGATTTGAGCTACTGACATTGATAGCTACAAAAGCTCCCCGAAGTCCAAGTTTCCTATAGTATGACACTGGTTTTTAGTTCCTTTCTCTAAAACCTGAGAGACAAAAAAGTTTGGCTCACCAACAGAAGAAATATCGAAATTTTGGAAAGTTTAACTTTGTATTTTCAAAAGTCCATTTGTGATTCTTCAAACGTGATTTAAAAAGCCCTTGCCAGCATTGCCGTGGACTTTCAGAGAAGCAATCGTATGGGAAGAAAGGTCACAGGCATTTCTTCCGGAATAGATTATTCTCTTCTTAACATGGTTAAGAAGTTCCTGTCATGAAAATCAGATGAGGGCCATTTCTCAGAATTACATCTCACCCCTGGGTAGTTAATGATTGCAGGATGAATCACTGTCTCAGAAACCAGAAGAATCCTGAAAAAGAGCATCTCAGAGGCAGTTTTGAGTGAGGAGGTGGGGGAGGTGTTAGATCAGAGACCCCACTTCATCTTTAGATATCACTGGTAGCCAAGAGGAGAGTCACAGGAAGAGACGTGTGTGATGTTTTCCTCAGATTTAGGTTTGGAAAGAAGTGCTAAGAGGCAAAAACTTTTATTCACAGACTATTTCAATTTTAATGTGGGGGAATTTACTATTCCATGATAAGAAGCATGCAGTCATTTCTATTTCTTGCCTTACACATAAGGAAAATAATGATTTAATCGATAAGGTAGTACAAAAAAATTTCCTGTTATGGAATGCTGGGGACAGACATTTTAATGAAGAACCTAGACAAGAAGTACCAGGTGGATTCAAATAAAGACTGCATTAATGCATTCTAAATTTTATGAGTCTCATGGACTCAAGAAAGATGTGTGACAGCTACTGCCAATAGCTACTTCTGGTGAGATCATGATTTACCTATACTTTGGTATATCTTATTTATATTTTTGTATTTTCCAGGATTTCTTCCATAACCGTGAATTAATTACTCTGGTCTTCACTAAGGATGTCTGCTGCTCTCTTGGAAAGAGCTCTGGCCTTCACCTCAAGGGTCATCTCCTGGTTCTCAGCGCACTCTCCAGCCTCCAGCACTGGCCTTTGGCTTCCTGGAGCAGATCTTCCATCTTCCATCACAGATTCCTTGGCCTCCTGACCCAGACTGTATGGGTCACTGCCATGGGTTCCAGGTCATCAACTGGACTCTTCGGATCTCCTAGTGCATGGACAGATCTCTTACATTCTTCTGCATTTGACTGTGTGGGTAAATAGTGTCAGCTAATCTTGTAAATTTCTGTGTCCTGCATTAAATGTGTTTCTCTTGCAAATACTGACCGCAACATGAATTAAATAGAACTCATGAATATTATATATTGTGCAAATGTGCTAGGGAGTATTTGGCTCTTTTGGCTGTAAACTGGAACACACTTAAGCTGAACTGTGTAATAGGTAACACTATTTAGCTTCCAGGGCATGGAACATTTTTCTATAAGGCCTTGTTCCTCATGGATCACTTTCCCTCTCCTATAAATTCTCACAATTGTTGTTCGCTTTACCAACC
>RJWT010016844.1:0-19646 GCA_004365215.1 Cuniculus paca | reverse complement strand
GGGGCCGGGACGTGTGCGGGGCGGGGGGGCCTGTCCAGGGGGCCCGCTGTCCCCGGTTCCGCGCTGCGCGGTCCGGACCGTGACCTTCACGGCAGCGCGTGCCCCGCACCGATTTACAGGGGGATATGGGACAGTGTCTAGGAGGGCGTGAATGGGGAACCCGGGACTCGGGGTCCGGGCTGCGCCGCCCCTCCCCCGCCTGTCTCCGCCGGCTCCTCGCTCCCCCGCCCGCACCGAGTCGCAAAGTTCCAAAGCGCAGCCCGAACGTTCGAAAAAGGAACTTTTTGTTTCCGACCTTAGAACGCGCGGCTTTAAGGTGGCTCCAGGGAGACCTGGGTACCTTCCTTCCGCGCCGCCGGAGGCCCGGGGTTGAGGAGCGTGGGGAGCGTGGGGAGGGTGGGGGGGGCACGCAGGGACTACCCCCCTCGTTCCTCCTCCCGGATCCAGCCCTTCTCTTTCTGTGGGCCGTCTTTTCCCTCCGCTTCTCTTCCCCCGCCAACTTGCTCCTCCTTAAGGGGCTAAGGTTCCCCTCCCCCCTCGATCGGCGGGCGGGGGGCAGCGGGATTAACCCCCCTCCCACTCGGACTTTCCCCCCTCCCCTCTCCCGCCGCCCCCGGGCTCGCGCGGGCTGGACTTTGCGCCGGAGCGCGCGGGGGGAGGGGTCCTAGCCGCCCCCTGCCCGTCTACCCTGTCGGAATCCGGCCCGGGGCGGGACAGGGGAGGGGGAAGGGGGCCGGGCGCCGGGCGCCGCTGTTCAAACTTGTTTCCTTCCCCCGGCGGCGGCCGCGGCTAGGAGTCCTGTGTGCGGGTGTGTGCCCCGACCGGCCCACCCCACCCCACCCCACCCCACCCCAGCCCCTCCTCGGCGGGTGGGGGCGGCTCTTAAAGGGCTCCGAGCAGGACTGCGGTGCCTAGGGGTTGGGGCCGAGGAGGGGTACTCGGGTGGGCACGGGTGCTGAGTGCTGTAGGGTCAGTCACGTGCACCGCACATACTCCCGGGCTCCCATCGGCTCCGAGGCCGCACGGCCCTGGGGGTAGCAGGAGCCTATCCTCCCCGGGGGAGGGGTCAGAGGTGCCCCGCCTCATCTTCCCTTCCAGCTACGGGCCTCGGCCTGATCGGACCGGCTAGGCTGCTCCCCCAACCCTCTCTGGGGTCTGAGTCTCGTGTGTGTGTGTGTGTGTGTGTGTGTGTGTGTGTGTGTGTGTGTGTGTGTGTGTTTTCTGGTTGGGGGATCAAGGAGGATGGGGTGGAGGGCCTCGGAAAGGCCTCCAGATCCGTCTGTCTTTCCGTCTGCCGGCAGCTATACGCCCCTCCATCCGATCCTCCATCCCGGCCCCTCTCTTCTCTGCCGTGGCTGTTTCCCACTTCCTGTTTTCTTCCCGGCTCTGGCGCCATCGAGGGCTGCCTGCAGTGGGGGAGGTGATAGGGCCCCCATGGAGGCCTGCATGTTCTTCCTCTACCACCACCCCTCCCTTCCAACACCCAAAGTCCCTGTTAAAAAGTTTGGGCGGTTAAGTGAAGTTGGGGGGTTCCCGGGAGTTGTGCCCCCACCCAGGCTTGCACTGTCTGGGAGAATCCCTACTCCACCTCTGTCGGATCCAGGTGTGCCTTCTGGGACCCAGCCATCCCAAACCCTTCCCGTCTGTCTGCTGCCGCCTCTACACCCTGTCTACATTTCCCGCACCCCCTCTCAGTTCAGCTGCTCTCCTTCTACCTGCAGCACTGGTCCCCGCTGTAGAGGTCCTGCACCCCCAAGCTTTCTTGGTGCAGGGCTGGTGTTTCCCTGATACAAGCACGTGGGTTCGTACACAACACACAGTCACACATGCTCCCCTTGCCCGTGCCTGGCTCCTGGCTCCAAGGCCTGAGGAACAGAGCCCCATTGAGACACCCTGACGTCACCCCCCTTTATACTCCCCCCCCAAAGCTGGGAACAGGCCCTCGTGTATGCTGTGTCCGATGAGGGAAGCCGTCATTGGGGTGGGCCTGGGTGTGGGTAAGGGTCCCTACCAAGAGTGGCAGCCACTGTCCAGGCCCTGGGAGGTGTTGCTCAGGGAAGGGGGTTAGCAAGGGGGCCTAGGACAGCTCCCAGAATGTGGCTTGAGGCCTTTCCAGGGCCCCCCCACCTCCTTTCCGAGTTCCCTTTGTGTTGGATGTAGTCTCTCTCACTCCCTCTCTTCTGCAAAGTTTATTTTTAGCCTCCTGCTCCCCCGCTCCCAGGACTGTCGCTGCACACGTTGCCTGGTTACGGGGACATGGAGGCTGGGGCGGGTGGGCTGGGAAGGGTGGCTTTAATTTTGGGGGGAGGGTGGAAGTCAGTATACCCCTCCACCCCCAGACTGATGTCTCAGGGGCTTCAGCCCCCCTCCTGGGTCTGGGAGCCAGATTGGGGCTGAAGTGGGAGTAGCATGGAGCTTGTTTCCCTGAGAGGTGCCAGCAGCTTTTTTGAGGGGGTTCCAGTATACATGCAGCTTGTGGTTTGGTTAGCTGGGTTCCTAAAGACCTCTGGGCTCCCAAAGACTTCTTGTCCCCAAGGGAGACCCTGGATGTTCTTTTTCTCAAGCAAGAGGAGGGCAGTGGGGTGAGCACCTGACTTCCTATGAGATGGGACTGTGGGTGCCTGGGTTCCTGGAAGGGGTGGTTAGGGTCTGTCCCTGCCAAGAGGAGCAGGGCTGCTGGTGCAGGACTCTGGACCTGAACAGCTGGAGGTCATATTCCTGGAACCCTGGGGGCTGCTTTGAGGCCTGAATTTCTGAATGGGGCAGGGACTAGGTGGGGAATCCATGCTGGCTTTCCCAGTTCACTGGGGTTAGGGGCCAGGGATCTGGGTTCACGTGGGGCACGGTGAGCTCTGGATTTAGAGGGACTAGTCCTAGTGAGAGCAGGGATCTCTCTACCTGATCTCGGATCAGGAATTACTGATCTGTGTTCCTTAGGGGAAGGATCCCCTGTTGGATTCCAGGCTGGGGTGGAGTCACTGGGGAGGCTCAGTCTTGCCCAGAAGCCTGGTTGGTACCTGCTTGAGCTGGGGCCAAGGGAGGGAAATTGACCTCTGCAGCCTGATCGGGCCTTGGGACCCTATCCATCTTTAGCCATCTACCTTGGCCTTTTCTCTCTAGAGGCACTAGGGCCCCTGCCCTGCCTCCCCCTCCCTCTCTTCCTCCCCTTTCCCTCCTCCCACCCCTCCATTACCGGCTGCCTAGTGCTGAATTATTGATGGCCCCTGATTACCCGGGGGTTTGGGAAATGACAACAACCGCAGCCCCCCCCCCCGGCTCCCCGCCCCCTCCAGGGACCAGCCAGCCCACCACCAACCTCTACCCAAGGTTAATGCTGGGGGTGGGTGGCCCGATGGGCAGGTGGGCAGGGAAGGAGCTGAGGATGAGAAGGCAGAAGTGGGAAGAGGGTGACGGCTTCAGTGTGCCTGCTCAGCCTCTGCCCGGGCTGGCCCGGATGCCTGGGTCTGCGGAGGGCAGTGCGACTCAGAGGGTCCAGGACTTGGGGGGGCCCTCTCAGACAGTCTGAGTTTCACTCTCCAGGGAAGACAGAAGCCTCTGTGTGTGCAAGCGCTGACCTCATCGTCAAGCAGCCACTCCACCCCTCTTGGTCCTTTTAAGAAGGAAAACAAATCCCCTAGTTCTGGGATGGGAGTGGGGGCTGTTAGGTCTTGGGGGACAGATAGCGTATATTCCTAAGGATGGGACTAGAGGAGATTGAGGGAATGCTGCTGGTTCTGAATGGAAGTGAAGATAGGCTGGGGGGCTGTGCCCCAATCTGGCTGGCCACGTGTGCCCTTTCCTGCCCCTCCCCCACTGGCAGCCCTGCCCGCCAGCCTGGCTTGGTGCCTGGCCCCCTGGCACTGGCCCCGGGACCGCCGCCGACGGTTTCCTGTTTCTCCCGGTGTCGCTGGAGCAGGCTCCAGCTTCCCCTCCCCCTCCCCCTAGTTCCTGTCTAGCCCCCTCACATAGACACACACTGTCTCCCTCTAACTCAGGCCTTCACTTGGCTGAGGGGAGAGGGCTTTCCCCATGGTGAGGGTGGGGTAGGAGGTGGACCCCGGGATGTGACCCATAGCCCCTGACTTGGCATCCTGACCCCAGGCCACTCCCCACCTCCTGTCCCCAGGGTTTGCCTTCCCGGATTGGGCCTACAAGCCGGAGTCGTCCCCTGGCTCGAGGCAGATCCAGCTGTGGCACTTTATCCTGGAGCTGCTTCGGAAGGAGGAGTACCAGGGTGTCATCGCCTGGCAGGGGGACTACGGGGAATTCGTCATCAAGGACCCTGATGAGGTGGCCCGGCTCTGGGGCGTCCGCAAGTGCAAGCCCCAGATGAACTATGACAAGCTGAGCCGGGCCCTGCGGTGAGGAGGGTGTTGCTACGGGCCCTTGGGCACATGTGGACAGCCCCCACCAATTGGGAGGCCCTTGACCCGAGGGAACAGGCTTGGGGTTGGACTCCTGGCTCTGCCAGATCCTAGCTGTACCACTGGGTAAGCTGTAGCCTTTCTCGAGACCAGTGGTAACAACAGAGCTAGAGAGTATTTGATTTTTCTCACGTGGCCCACATTTCTCTGGTTCCCTTTGTGAGCAGTGCCCACACAGTGTCAAGGTATGTAGTCTAGGTGTGAGTCCCCAGGAGTATAGAGTGACCACCCCAACTGTGTTTCTGCACCCACAGTTATTACTACAACAAGCGCATTCTGCACAAGACCAAGGGGAAACGGTTCACCTACAAGTTCAACTTCAACAAGCTGGTGCTGGTTAATTACCCTTTCATCGATGTGGGGTTGGCCGGTGAGTACTGGGGACAGGTGACCCCTAGGAGGAGAGGGTCTGTCCTCCTAGGGTAGGCCAAAGGCCTTGACGCCAAGTCTCCCCTCTTCTCTCAGGGGGTGCAGTGCCACAGAGTGCCCCTCCAGTGCCGTCCGGCGGAAGCCACTTCCGCTTCCCTCCCTCAACGCCCTCCGAGGTGCTGTCCCCCACCGAGGACCCCCGCTCACCACCGGCCTGCTCTTCATCTTCCTCCTCCCTCTTCTCCGCTGTGGTAGCCCGCCGTCTGGGTCGTGGCTCAGTCAGTGACTGCAGTGATGGCACGTCAGAGTTGGAGGAGCCACTGGGAGAGGACCCCCGGGCACGACCACCCGGCCCTCCAGAGCTGGGTGCCTTCCGAGGGCCCCCACTGGCCCGCCTGCCCCATGACCCTGGCGTCTTCCGTGTCTATCCCAGGCCCCGGGGTGGCCCTGAGCCCCTCAGCCCTTTCCCTGTGTCGCCCCTGGCTGGGCCTGGCTCCCTGCTACCCCCTCAGCTCTCACCAGCCCTGCCCATGACGCCCACCCACCTGGCCTACACGCCCTCGCCCACCCTGAGTCCCATGTACCCCAGTGGTGGCGGGGGCCCTAGCGGCTCAGGGGGAGGCTCGCACTTCTCCTTCAGCCCCGAGGACATGAAACGGTACCTGCAGGCCCATACCCAAAGCGTCTACAACTACCACCTCAGCCCCCGCGCCTTCCTGCACTATCCTGGGCTAGTGGTGCCCCAGCCCCAGCGCCCCGACAAGTGCCCACTGCCGCCCATGGCACCTGAGACCCCGCCGGTCCAGTCCTCGGCTTCGTCCTCCTCTTCCTCCTCCTCTTCCCCGTTCAAGTTTAAGCTGCAGCCGCCCCCACTAGGACGCCGGCAGCGGGCAGCTGGAGAGAAGGCCCCGGGAGGTGCTGACAAGAGCAGCGGCGCCAGCGCTGGCGGGCTGGCCGAGGGGGCGGGGGCGCTGGTCTCGCCACCACCGCCGCCACCACAGATCAAGGTGGAGCCTATCTCAGAAGGTGAATCGGAGGAAGTGGAGGTGACTGACATCAGTGATGAGGATGAGGAAGATGGGGAGGTGTTCAAGACACCCCGCGCCCCACCCGCACCCCCCAAGCCGGAGCCTGGCGAGGCACCTGGGGCGGCCCAATGTATGCCCCTCAAACTGCGCTTTAAGCGGCGCTGGAGTGAAGACTGTCGCCTGGAGGGGGGTGGGGGCCCCACTGGGGGCCTTGAGGATGAGGGTGAGGACAAGAAGGTGCGAGGGGAGGGCCCTGGGGAGGCTGGGGGACCCCTCACCCCCCGGCGGGTGAGCTCTGACCTCCAGCATGCCACAGCCCAGCTCTCCCTGGAGCATCGAGACTCCTGAGGGCTGTGGTCAGGGGGCCAGGGTTACCCCCACTCCCCATGCTTCTGCTGCCTTAACCCCCCAAAGCCCCTGGAGGTGAGGGCAGCTCTAGTCTCTTCCCTGCCTCCTACCTTTCCCCTCCCCACATTTTGTATAAAACTTTACTTTTTTTTTGTTTTTGGTTTTTAATGATGGGGGTGGGAGGGTGCCCAGGGCTAGGAGCTGTCCCCTGTCTCTGGGTTTCTAAGCTCGGGGTGAAATGGTGGTGGGGGAGGGAGGGGGGAGTTAAGGGGGCCACCTCCATCTGGGGAATTTATATTTGAATGAGGCTTTGGCCTTAACACCCAGGAACTTTTTTATTACAATCTCTTAGGAAGTAAAGCCTTGTCTCCCTCCCTGTTCTCTGCCTCTTGTACCTCTTCTCCATCCCTCCCCCAGCCACCCTCACCCCCATCCCTGCCTTCCTTGCCCCTTCAGGGGCCATGAGTGCCTGGGTTTCTCATACCCCACAAGGTTGCCGCAGGGGAAGGACAATGTTATGATGAACCAAAAATTTCGTGGTAGGGGGTGTTTGTGTGGGGGAGAAGAAGGTGAGGGGTGCCACCCATGGGCCACAAATCTGTACAAGTGCCTGCTCTCCCTCTCCCACTCCTCACCCCAGCATCAGTCTACCCTTTCACCCCCAGCTGCTCCTAGGATTGGCCCATGGGCAGGTGGGTGGGGGGATGGGAAGGGGGTGCCCTGAAACCAAACTGGAAGCCCTCTATGCCTCCTAGCTGGGGTCCCTGGGGTGGGGTGGGGGGCTATGGTCAAGCCTTATTCTGTATGGGGGAATGGAGGGTGGGTTGGGAAGTAGGGGGACGCTGGAGAATGTATTCAAAACAATAAAACTTTGGACGAATGCATGCGGTGATGTGTACTAGAGATGGGTGCAGCCACTGCAGAGCTATAGCCTTTGCTTCATTCTGAAGGACCAGTCTAGACTCCCTGCCACCCCTCCAGTGGATTTGTGGCTAGAAGCAAACTCCTGAATGGGTTGGACTCCCAGCCTGGGCCAGGCAAGCCTGTAATCCCAGCTACTGTGGGAGACTGAGGCAGTAGTATCAAAAGTTTGAGGCCAACTGAGGTACTTTGGGCTCTGTCTCAGAATAAAAGGCTGGTGTACTGCTCCTGCGTGTAATTTCCAGTACCATGGGGAAAAAATCAGGCCAGAAAAATTATCTCCTAACCCTAGGTGTCACATAAAAACCAGAGGTTGGAGGTAAGGTCTTAGGTCTACCGTAGTGGTATACTTGATTCTTCAGTTGGGATCTGCTTCTCCTCGGAATCCCTTTAGGCCCTTCGCCAACCATCCTATTGCTCTTGGTGCTCTGACTGAAATGCCTACCTTCTCTAGCCTTGATTTTCTAGCCACACCCCAGGTCTCCAGTGAATTCCAGGAGCTCCCTTTTTTTTTGCATTGCCTATAGCATCCTGCCCACATTGCTCAATTTAGGATTCTGTTATTAAGCTGGGAGTCCTTTGGAAACAAGGTTTGTAGCATCTCTTGAAATGTGGACCTTGGGGGGCCAGGGATTTAGCCTCAGTGGCATAAGTGCCAGCCTGGCAAGGTAGAGGTTGTGAGTTCAATCCCAAAAAAAACATGTTAAGGAAAAAAAAAAAAACATGTTAAGGAAATGCAGGCCTTGTAGTGGGGTGTGGTGGTACACTCGTATAATCCCAGCACTTGAGAGGCTGAGGCAGGAGGATCGTGGCGAGTTTGAGACGAGCCTATGCTACAAAGTGAGCTCAAGGCCAACCTAAACTGCATAGTCGAGACCCCGTGTCAAAAATGACAAAAAAAAAAGACCTTTTAGTCCAATCAGCAGGTCGAGAAGGACCTAGCTCATCACAGTTCGCATTGATTGATACACTGTGTGCTAAGTTAGGAGCTGTGGTGCTTTAGCTCCTTCAGCATCCAAAAAGGAAGGGCAGTGGGTTCAGTTAAATAAATGCCTAAGGTCCTAAACCTGAGCCAGGGCTTTAAATGAGGTTTGTCTTTGAAGTCCATGTCCTCTCAATGGCTCCTGAATTTTCCTTCCTAAAGCCACAACAGCTGGGTTTAGATTAGGGTCTCAAAGGATCGTATGAACTCACTGGAAGATCAGATGCAGAGTGGAATTGGGGATGAAAGACTCAGGAGGAATGCAGGCTGGAATTGCCCTTAGAGACTAGCCCAACCCAGGCAGTGCAGGTGAGGTGCCTGAGGCCCCGAAAGGGGATGGGGTTACCCCAAGGCCATCCAGCTGCTTGCTAAGAGATGGGGTGGGAATTGAGGGCTCCGGGACTGCGGGATTCCTCGCTACACCATGAAACTCCACTCTGTGCAGCCCTGAGGGGGTAAGGAAAGTTAAGTGGCGACTGCTAATCACTCCTGCTTAAAGCTCAGCTTGTACCAGCCCTGGGTGGGTGGTCTCAGGTGATGTTGTCAATTGGCAGTGAAGAAAGGATCTAGGGTTGGAGTACTGGCAGGAAACAGGCTCCCATGGCAGCCTTCGGGCAACGGCTCCCTCTCCTGGGTGATGTAAGTCATTCCCTGGGGTGGGGGCCACCAGGCTATTTCGGGAAGTTGGGATGAGACATAGTTCCTGGCAACATAGATGCAGCTGAGTTGATAGTGGGGTGATACTGAAAGGTGATGTTGTCACTGGCAGGAGGAAAGCAAGACCCCAGTTAGTAGCTGGTTAGTAGCCTTAGCTGGACCCCAGCATCTTCAAAGTGCCTCTAATCACTGTCATTCCCAAGTGCTCAGCTCCAGAACTTCTTTCCAGATCAGACCATGCTGTCACCAAACTTGTGGCCCCAGATTCTGACTGTGTGGGATGTCACAGGTGGCATGTGGCCTTGAAAACTCCAGCCACTCCCCCAATCTTTAATCGCCCACCTAAATCCATGTCTGATCCCGAAATGTTTCGGCAAGAAGATGTCATTCATTGGTCCTGCCCATATCCTGTGAAGTCCTTGCTTCCAAGCAGAAAGTCCTTCATAGGTCTCACTTCACAGATTAATTCAGCACTTTTGGACCTGTAGCCCTTCAGCACCTACACGGATCAACAAAGCCCCTACCTAATGCTTCTCAGCCATCGCTCACCCCATCGGGTTGAGTTGCTCAGAGATCTCCTTAGTTACCAGTAGTTTATCACGGTCTCCCACAGACCTTTTACTTACATCATAAATCCACTTGGACTTCCCTACTGATCCACAATGTTGTTCCCAAGTTCATACGGCCCATCAAAGACCCTATACGTTTTACAGACTCCCCTCAGTCTTTCCGGTCATTAGGGCCTTCTTAGAAGCTCACAACCTTTCCAATCACTCCTCTACAAATATTCTCACCCAAGACTGTGGATCAAACTCCTCGGGACCCCAATTCGCTCGAGGAGCTGGCCTACGTGGCTCCTTACTACGTTCCATGGGTCCTGGAGGTTAAGGAACCGCTTGTATTTCGACCCGATCTGCCGCCCTTGTGAGCCTTATTGGCCCTTCTGTGATTCCCTAGGCCTTGGGACTTGACTCAGTTTACTTTTCAACTCAGAGGTGCCGTCAGAGGGCAGCAGCAGCTACCATTGGCTGGGCAACTACAGGTCCCAGAAACACCCGCTGCGAGCTGTGCGTGATGCGTCCGCAGGCTCTGCGAAGGGAGTGGAAGTGGATCGAGCTTCGCGTCCTGGATAATGCAGGCTGAAAGGGATTTAACGTTACCTTCTGTTTGAGTGTCCGCGGGAAACTGCCGCCAGGAGCAGACCGATCAGACAAGACTTTTTAAGGCTTCAGAAACGGCAGGACAACTAGTGTGAACACAAATTCAGATTAAAATGAAGTGCAGAAACTCCATCTCCCACCATTCTCGAGGCTGGACAACTCGAGAGCGCCTTTATGCCAGCGCCAAGCGTTTGGGGCGGCGCGCCGGGCGGGGTGGGGATGGAGTGGACACAGAACTCTGTTTCCCAGCGCCCTTTGGGGCTGCTCTCCTTCCGGGTGTTAACTGATAAATGGGGCGACTCAGTTCGCGCACAAACCTGAGGCTACTTCTTGGAACCGAGTTTGTTTAGGGCCCTCGAGGATCACGTAATTTAGGAAGCACAAGGATCCAAAAAGCTGAATGAGGGTTCAAAACAGAAATTTTGTCTCTATCTTAGCTTCCTGGTGCAACCCACATGGCTAGAAAAAGCTAGACTGTATCCGAAGACAAGTACTCAGAGAAACCACCGGGGACTGTGTTACTCAAACCCTTCGCAGGGATAGGCAGAAGGTGTTTTTTTCTTCCTGATGGGTGATTACCTGCAATTTAAATGTACTTGAATTTTTCCCGCAGCACTCACTGATTGAGTTGGGCTCATTCTTTGGACCAGGGATCGAGGAAGGAGGCGTGGAAACACTTTCTTGTCTATCCAGGGAACTCCTGTCTTACTCTTTCGCTCCCGCGCCCCCACAGGTACCCATTGGACTCCACTTCCCAGCAACTCTCTGAGCATAGTCTCACAAAGGGTCAGGATCCGTTCTGAGCTATTCCCAGCAAGCTTTGGGCTGGTGGCAGATCCCGCCTCCTCTGTCAATGGGGAGACGGCTTTGAACTCCATTTCCCAGAAGAAACCAGGGCTTGCTGTAGCAACTACGTGGAAGCCTTGGTGTCGACAATATTTCCCGGCAGGGATTGCGGCTTTGAGTAGTATAGAGTAGGTGAAGAGCGATGTCTACTCCATTTACTGGCCTATTTCTGGAACTGCGGTACACACTTGGGTTTTGGGTAGCACCCGGGACTCCATTTCCCGGCGTGCTTTGGAAGCCGCTTTACACCTGCAATGCGGCGAGGGTGTGGCCACGACTGCATTTCCCAGCTTGCCCCACGGCCCGAGAGTTGGGGATTTAAGGACCCTGACTCGATTTCCCAGAGTGCACTGGTGTCAGGAGGCATACAATCAAACGACTGAGCAGCAGGACTCTATTTCCCGGCATGCATCAAGGCCTACACAGTTCAGGGATGGAGCTGCTGTGATTACATTTCTGAGGCACACGTAGAAGCTTGCCATTGCTTCAAAGAAATGAGTGTGTGGCTCTGACTCTGTTTTCCGAAGTGCCTCGGGGGTTCACCTTCGGCACAGTGGGCTCACAGATTACCCAGGACTCTATTTCCCGACATACAGCGCGAACGGTCATCCCTATGGTCTACGCTTAGGCCTTTGATGACTCCATTTCCCGGCGTGCCGCGCGGGCCCCCGTGCGGGCCGAGGGCGGTGCCGACGCCAGGCGGACTGCATCTCCCGGCGTGCCCCGCGGCGGGCGCTGGGCCGGAGCCGGAGCCCGAGCGGCGCGGCCTGGAAGAGGCCGTAGCCCGGGGGAGGAGGAGGCGGCGGCAGCGGCTGCGGCGGGTGCAGCCCAGGCAGCCCGAGCCCCGCGGCCTGGGCCTGCGCTCGGCGCCATGAGCGGCGGCGGGCCTTCGGGAGGCGGCCCTGGGGGCTCGGGCCGGGCGCGGACCAGCTCGTTCGCGGAGCCAGGCGGTGGAGGCGGCGGCGGCGGCGGCGGCCCTGGGGGCTCGGCCTCTGGCCCAGGCGGCACCGGCGGCGGGAAGGCGTCTGTCGGGGCCATGGGTGGGGGCGTGGGAGCCTCGAGTTCCGGGGGCGGCCCCAGCGGCAGCGGCGGAGGCGGCAGCGGCGGGCCCGGCGCAGGCACTAGCTTCCCGCCGCCCGGAGTGAAGCTGGGCCGTGAGTATGAGGGGTGCCCGGTCGGGGTGGTGGTCTGGGTTTCCCAAGGTCCTCGAACGTGGAGCTGTTCCTTTCATGCGCTCAGATAAGATCTCGAGGTCACTGTGCCTACCCAAAACTGGGATCTTGGGCTCTCTCTTTCCCAGAAAAAGGGGTTTGGAGTTACCATCATTTTGGAGTTGAGGATGAGAATTACTAACATCCAGAGAAACAGGGGTTACAGTTATCGATTCTTTAAGTACCAAGGTCTTGGGTCGCTGAGCTTTACAAACATAAATCTGACGTTGCCATTCATTAGAGAACAGGATCAGAGGTCACAGTCACTTGCACATAGGGAATCTAGGAAAATTGTCTCCTAAGAAAACAAGAATAACATCACCATACCACCACCACCACAAAAACGGGATCTGCGTTCACTTTCCTTTAGAGAATGGGAATTTGAACGGTGTATTTCTTAGAGGTCGGGATTTGGGGTTACTGTGCCACCAACAAACAGGGCAGGGTTTGAAGCTTAAGACCTGACATCATTACCAACCCAAAATATCTAGAGCTGTACCCCCAATGATAGCCACTAGTAGTTACTTAAAAGTAAAAACAGATGGGGAGTCAGCGTACCTTTCAAAACAAGTCCGTTGTTCCTATTCTTTAAAAGAAAAGAAAAATAAGGCTGGAGCGGTGTTTTATAGCAAAAGTGAAATGAAGGATGGGTCACAACTCCTCATGGATTTGAGGTTATACCTATTTTATTTAATCATTCTGGGGTATGCTGTCATTGGCTCTGGAAAAAACAGCAACATAGAATTACTTCCCACCAAAAGAAGGTGTTGCTGGCCCCTCTAAATGGATTTAGTTCATCAGTTTCCCAAAGGAAAAAGGCCACTGCCCTAGGAATGGCACTAAGGTTTGGTGCCATTCAGAGGAATTGGTAATTTGAGCTAGCCTTCAAAGGCCTGAGGCTGGAATAGCCCCCTGAGAACAGATGTCAAGCTCACTATCCTCACATCTGGTGCTGCTCTGGACCACACATATAGAGGTCAGGTCAGTACCTGATCTAATACATTTGGGGAGGGGCAGCCATCCCCCCAAAATGGGGGTCAAGGCACTAGTCTCATACCAAGAGAGATGTTCACTTTTATCACCAGGAGCCAGTGATGAAGTTACCAGTTCTAACAGGGAAGATTTAGAAGGCACTGTTCTCCAGGTTGATGAAAATGATCATTGCTTTCCTGAAGTAGGAGTACCTCAGGGTTGCTATTCTTTTAAGTGGAAGCTGTCAGTTCATGCTTTTCCTGTGGGAGGGGCTAGAGGGCAATGAGCCCATTCCACATGAATTCAACATCTAGGGTTGATGGTATCTCCCAGTATCAATAGGGACCTGTGATTTGATGCTTCTTAGAAGCGAAAATTAGGGGTTGTCAGTCCTTGCATAGCAGAGGTTTAGGAGTCATTGTCCTCTCATATGGGAGGAGGCAGGATTTAGGGCTTCCTGAAGGAAAGAGGGGAAGGGCACTGGAGGTTTCCTCAGAAAGAAAGTGGGAAGGGACAAAGAAGCCCTGAGAGGCTTTTTTTTTTTTTTTTTTTTTTTGGTACGGGGAATCGAACTAAGGACCTCACGCTTGCCAGGCAGGCGCTGTACCACTGAGCTGTATCCCCAGCCCCAACAGGGTTTTTGCAGAGATTTCCTTCCCAGAGCCCTGAGATAGAGGGTGGCTGGAGAGGAAATGTCAGTGGATTGTGTATCCCCTTTATTCCCCAGGTGACAGCGGGAAGGTGACCACAGTGGTAGCCACTTTAGGCCAAGGCCCAGAGCGCTCTCAAGAAGTGGCTTACACAGACATCAAAGTGATTGGCAATGGCTCATTTGGGGTTGTGTACCAGGCACGGCTGGCAGAGACAAGGGAGCTGGTGGCTATCAAGAAGGTTCTTCAGGACAAGAGGTTCAAGGTAGCTTGGGGAAAATGGAAATGAGCAGTTTTGGGGACCAGGCATGACTGGTGAGGGCTCCCAGCAAGAGAGCTAGCACCTGGGGCTTCAGAGGGGACCTGTGCATGGGTCAGAGAAGGGGAAAGAAATGAATCAATGGAATGGGAGATGGGAAAAGCTAATTCCAGGAGAGTTGAGAGCTGCATTTATTGACAATTTGCTTAATACAAGAGCTTGATAGGTGAGTTCTTATTTGGTGCATCTAAAGGTTCTCTGAAGGTTGGTGGTGGTGGTATGCCCATGTTAAGAAAGTGGAAATGAAATTTGCATATGGAGTCCCCTTATCAACAGACTAGAATTTAAGCCTGTCTGATTCCCAAGCCTTTAACCTTAATCACCTGGATACATTTCTTCCCAGAGAAAGGAGATGGCATGGCTGATGCTGGTGGCGCTGAAGGTAGCAAGCACTCTGCCCCAGGTCTTGGCCAGTGCAAGATGGAATTCAGCCCATGCTGTGTTCACAAACTACTTTTGTTGGTATGGGGCACTGTCCCTTCTGAGGAGGGGTGCCTGCTCTCTTATAGTTGGGCAGCAGTAACCTATGAGCTAGCAGAGTCCCAGGGAACTAGATGGAGATGGCAGTGGAAGGATAACTGATATTTGGAGGACCTGCATTTGGAACCTAGGCTACCCTGGATGTAGGGGAACTGAGGCTAGGTCAGGACCTGGGTCTGGACGGTAAGGACTGTCGGGCAGGATGAACTCCAGGATGTCAGCCAGAAGTTGGTTAGGGTTGACTGCTTCCAGAAGTGAGAGGGGTCTGGGGGCACGCAGCTCTGAGGCCCCAGGGGAGAATGCTCAGAGGGAGTTTTCTGGAAAGAGACTGAAGCATAGCTCCAAAAATGAAAATTGGAAGCCTGGAGTCTGGGATTCAAGATCCAAACTAGGGTTCAAAGTCTGAGACGTCTCCTGGGAGAGGGACAGCGAGCGGTGGGGACCAGGGTGAACTGGATAGCCAGTACTGGTCTGTGGTTACTTGTGTTGTGTAGGGTGGCAAGCGTTGAGTGGCCACTTTGTCTGATTTCTCCTGAGAAGCTGAGAACTGGCTTTATAAGTGAAGTGATTTGGTTTTTAAATGTCAGCGATAAATTGAAAAACTTTTAAAAGGTGGGCCGAAAAGAACACAGGCGTGGTGGCACATGCCTATAATCCTAGCAATTGGGAAGCTGAGGCAGGAGGATCGTTGCAAGTTCGAGACCAGCCTGAGTTACAAAGTGAGCTCAATGCCAGCCTCAACTGCATATCGAGGCCCTGTCTCAAAAAGATTAAAAAAAAAAACACATCTGTGTTCTGGAATTAGTATACAGGCCTGTAGCTGAGTGTGAAGGGAACGGTTTGGAGTGAGGAGTTGCAGGGTGTCCCTGAAGGGCCTTGGTACTGTGATACAAAGGCAACTGCCTTTTCTGTTGGCAGGAGGGTAATGGGGCTGAGGTGACTACTAAGTAGGGGAGGCACAGAGAGAGGGTTGGTTGTATTATTTTCTTCCTCTGTCCTCAAGAACCGAGAGCTGCAGATTATGCGTAAGCTAGACCACTGCAATATTGTGAGACTGCGGTACTTTTTCTACTCCAGTGGGGAGAAGGTGAGACACTGGGGTGCCCAGGGTGAGGGTGTGGCTTCACCTTAACTCCACCCATCTTCCCCCGCCCCCCGCTGCTTGCCGTTCTCATGAGGTCCAGTGTTTCCCTTACTGTGCCTTATATACCTTCCCTTTCTCCTTGTGCCCAATACCTCACACCTGTCCTCTTTTGTCTCCAGAAAGATGAGCTTTACCTAAATCTGGTGCTGGAATATGTGCCCGAGACAGTGTACCGGGTGGCCCGCCATTTCACCAAGGCCAAATTGACCATCCCTATCATCTACGTCAAGGTAGGCAGGCAGGCTGCTCCACAGCCTCATTTCTTCTATAGGCTCCCTCGTCTTGGAAGTTTACGTTGGTTTTTGAGGGCCCATATTTTGTGCTTTTGCTCCTGTAGCCCTAGAAGGAGTTCGGCAAAGGAGGGGAGGGCCAAGGGAAGGGCTGACTGAATCAGGAAGAGGCTGCAAAGTACCTGCTCAGATCCAAACTGGGAGCCCACTAGTACTAGTCTTGTTGGGTGCATCGTCCTGCGTCGTCTGTAGGATCATTCCTCATGCCTGCATCTGTGTCCTGGATCTGTGTCCATAGGTCTTCGGGAGGTATCTGAATGAATAAATCAGTAAATGGGCGAAGCCCAGGAGTAATGCAGGTTCACAGTAGAGGCTGGAACAGGTGCTGCATTGGGAGGCAGGAGGTGCGGGTTTGTTTGCTGGAGGTTGTTTGGGGCCCAGCTGCTCCTTGTGCTGGCCTTCAGCACTGCGCTCCTGGGCAAGCTGACACAGGCTCTGTCATTGGCTGCTGCTGCTGGGCCTCACCTCCTAGAAAGGGAGTTCTCTGGCCTGGTGAAGCTGAGCTGTAGCTGCCTGCACACTGGGCTCAGTGCTGAGAAGTTGGGGAAGCACAGCTTACTGAGACCCTCGTCTTGCCCTCAAAGTCTTCTTAGTTTGGTGGGGCTGACAGGCACTGTCCAGGAAACTATGAAACTAACTAGATGCTGCTGTACTAGAGGGAGCAGAGGAAATTCTGGAAAAAGGACATCCTAGCTCCATCTGGTTTGGAGATAAGGAACAGGGGAGGGTTTTGGGGAGGAGCCCAGGTGCACGGAGAAGTAATGGGATCTTGCTGAAGGAAACAGGGACAAAGGAGGAACCCTTTGTACATGGTAGAGAACTGATGAGCAGTTAATACCTCTCAGACACTGGTCTTGGCCCCAAGGAAGCAGAAGTGATCAGAAGTGAAAAGATCCCTGATCTTTTGACACGTGGGTTCTAGTCAGTAAGTGGGAGAGAGGCAGCAAAATTGAGCTGGAGTGGGGGCTGGCTTGTGGGTGGTTTTCACTGTCAAGTGAAGGAGGCTGAGCTCTTCAAGAACGAATGGTTTTTGGTGAGGGGGAAGCCAAGTGCCTGACTCCCTAGCCTACTTTATGACAAGGCCTTCCATTGTGTCTGTCTTGCTCAGCAGGCTTCTGCTGAGGGGTGTGGCTGCAGCAGTAGTTGTCAAACTTTGGTCTGGGGCCTAGCATCAGTGCTGGAGGGCTTGTTGCAGACACCCCATTCTGAAGTCACAGAATTAGACACTGTTAGTTGGGTGGGTGTGATAGTCTTAAGAGGCAGGAGGGTAGAAAGTTTGAGGCCAGCCTGGGCCACTTAGTGACTTAGCGAAACCCAATCTAAAGATTAAAAAAAAAGTGTGAAGTGAAGGTTCTGAATTTAATCTCTGGTACTGTAGAAAAACAAAAAACAAAAAATCCCCAAGAGATTGGGGGCCCGTTGGTCTCCAAGTAAGTAATTGTGGTATGCCTGGAAGTTTGAGAATCCAAGATTGTGGCCTGGAAGGGTTCTTCAGGCCAAGACAATGGGTGTGCTATATGGGGAGAGCCAGTGATGGTGTGTTATATGGGGAGAGCTGAGCTGAAGTTCATCCGTCTCCTGCCTGTACCAGGTGTACATGTACCAACTCTTCCGGAGCCTGGCCTACATCCACTCCCAGGGTGTGTGTCACCGTGACATCAAACCCCAGAACCTGCTGGTGGACCCCGACACTGCTGTCCTCAAGCTCTGCGATTTTGGCAGGTGGGACTGATCTGGGCTTGCTGGGTGGCTAAAAGGGTAAGGGGGACCTTAACCCTTAGCTGATTACCCTTTCGCTTTTCTTCCCACAGTGCAAAGCAATTGGTCCGGGGGGAGCCCAATGTTTCCTACATCTGTTCTCGCTACTACCGAGCCCCAGAGCTCATCTTTGGAGCCACCGATTATACCTCGTCCATCGGTCAGAGTTATGGGAGGGTGGTGCTGGGAATGAAAGTTGTGGCAGGTTTTGAGTTCTTTCTGGGTGCTGTGTGTCAGGCTTGGTGATAAAAGATTAACATCTGTTCTTTCAGCCAGTCCTGACAAGCTTAGGAGGCTGATGGCTGTTGCATGCTCGTGGTAGATAAGCACCCTGAGGCTGCGAGCCTGGAAGCCACCTGCCCGTAGCTGCACTGCTGAGATGGGGCAGGGCTGGGATTTGAAAGCTCCCCTGACTCGAGTCCATCCTAGCTCTGGAACCTCCTGGTCAGCTCTCTGTTCTCCGCTGGACGGGAGGGGCTGGCAGGGGCCTCGGGGGAACTAGTAGGCACAGCTTTACTGCCACGAAGGTATCTCTGATTCCTAGGGCCTTGGTGTCCTGTTACTGAGGATGACAGCGCCACCTTCTAGGCATGAGGGGGAAGGCTGAATAAGGGGATGAGTGTGAAAGGGTGTGTGAAGGGACTGTGTGGTCCCTCGGTGTGAACTTGTGCGGTGAGGGTCATGGTGCAGACTAGGGAGGGGTGAAAGAGCCAGGCTGAAGCATTTCCCATGGGCAAGAGTGAGGCTGGGAGGTGAGAAAGGTATTCTAGGATTCGAGGCTTTACCTTCCTGTGGCCCAAAGGACACAGGTGCCTGTTGGTAAGTTCGGGTCTGGTTTGTCCTCTGAGGATAGAGGCAGCAAAGAGCTCATTGGGGTCACTGAGCATAGGCAGCAAGGGCTCGAAGGACGTGGTCTGGGGAGTACAGCTGAGTTGGGCAGACCTGGAAGTTCAGGGTCCAGCCCCAGTGTTCTGTGTATGACCTTGGGCCAAATGCTTCCTTTCTGACCGAGAAAATATGGTACCCAATACCTGAGGATGGCCATGAGAAATAAATAGAAGTGTTTGCAAAGGGCTGGGCTTGGTGGCCCTGCCTTCCCAGCCCTGAACATTGCCCATTCCCCTTCAGATGTTTGGTCAGCTGGCTGTGTCCTGGCTGAGCTCCTCCTTGGCCAGCCCATCTTCCCTGGGGACAGTGGGGTAGACCAGTTGGTGGAGATCATCAAGGTGAGAGTGGGGGCAGGGATGCTAGGGGGCAGGGCTAAGGGAGAGGGGGCCCTGTCTCAGACTGCTCCCTCACTACACAGGTACTGGGAACACCAACTCGGGAACAAATCCGAGAGATGAACCCCAACTATACAGAGTTCAAGTTCCCCCAGATTAAAGCTCACCCCTGGACAAAGGTAGGGTAGGGATAACGGGTGGGTCTCTTGAAAGCCAACTGGGCTGGTACTTGACTTCAGAATCATGGCTTGGGAGGGTTTAAAGTTAACCAGGAAGGAGGTCAGTAACTCGTCACATTTAAATTTATGGAATCTAGCTGGGCATGGTGATGCATGCCTATAATCCCAGGACTTGGGAGGCTGAGGCAGGAGGCTTGCCTCGAGTTTGAGGCCAGCCTGGGCTACATAGTGAGTTAGGTCACCTGAATTATATAGCAAGACCCTGTCTCAAATAAAACAAACAAAAAACAAAAACAGAAACTTACGAAATCTAAAAAATTGACCCACAGGTAATCAAGATTCCATTTCTGTGGCAGAGATACGGACACTCATAGCAAAGCTCATACAATCATAGGACCTGGGCTGGCTGCCTGCCAGATACAAAATTGACTTCCTTTCAGTGGTTGTGCCTCTCTTTCCTTATTTGGAAGGGGGATTTGGGAGAGGCAGGCCGTTGTATCTGCCATGGGCAGCGAGTCACAGGACACTGGGGCCAGGGGCATCTCTCACCCTTGTGACCCTGTGCTTCCCCTCCCCCCAGGTGTTCAAATCTCGGACCCCACCTGAGGCTATTGCTCTCTGTTCAAGCCTGCTAGAGTACACTCCATCCTCCAGACTCTCTCCACTAGAGGCCTGTGCCCACAGC
>RJWT010016843.1:0-19646 GCA_004365215.1 Cuniculus paca | reverse complement strand
TGTGGTCTCAGTGACACTGTGAAAGTCCAGCATGGAGTGGGTTTTCAACATCTGCTTGTAACTTAGCTCTTAAAATGCCCAGAGGCAGAAATGTCATTTCCATCGCAAACCTTGTAGAGGCCATGTCTACTCTAACCTTGAAAGACCTGGATGGACTAAGAAGACTTGGATGGACTAAGGCTGGTCCAGCCCACCTCAGGTGAGCACCACCACATCCTGTCCCCAAGGGATAAGCCAGGGATTTGCTCCATAAGCAAGGGCAGACCTAGGACTCGGTACTGGGCCAGTACAAGGGGACATAGGGAGGGGAAAGCTGAGTAGGTAAAGGGGTGCAGTCTTGTCCCCCACACCAATCCTATTGAACCGACTCACTGGGAGGATGGCTCCACATTAAGGCTGTGTATCCTACAGGAAGCAGCATCTAGCTAGGCACATTTCACGTGTGGACTTGGACCTACCTCAGTTATTGGCTGATGTCAGTTCAAGGTACGGAGTCACAATATGCTAAGAAAGCAAGACTCATAGAAAGCGTCTAGGGTGCTGAGGGTATGGGTGGAGATGTGGTCACAAGACCAGCCTCTTGGGGAGGTTAGAGGCAGGGGACACCCAGGAAGTGTGAGTCATGACTCCTGGGACAACTAGTCTACCTCCCTGGGTGACCAAAACCTAGATACACCTCTAAGCTATGTAAAAGCCCACGTTCCCCCTTCATCCAAGAAGTCCCTGACATCAACTTCCGGCCACACACTCTTCCTATTCATGGGCAGGAGGAGCTATGGAAAGATGTAGGGCCAGAGAGGGTACAGGGGAGAGAGAGGGCAGAGCCCAGCAGAGGGCAGAGACATGTGGTCGAATCTGACCTCCACTGTAGCACTCAGTCCCTCAAAAGGCATTTACCTGAAGCCGTGTGCCTGTGAAAGGGGACCTCAGCCCCAGAGATGGCTGGCATTCTGCAGACATTTCCTGTCCATCCTCCCTGCATGGGCAGAGTAAGGATCTAAGTGGAAATTCCCCAAAGGTAAATGAGACAGCTCCCTGGGAGAGTTCAATATGTTTACCTTGGGCTTGGGGTTGTAATTATGATTTAGTGGAATGCTGCTTCCTAACTGTCTTCTTGTTCATTTCATGTAAATTAAGTTTCTGTCGCTCCTGCAAACCATGTGTCTCTAGTCCCAGGAGGGGTTGGAGAATTCATTAGTTACTGTCTGGGAAGTGCTCTGTAGATACAAATCTCTCCAGAAATGTAAGGTATTATTATTAGGTACCTTTGATTTGTAAATCATCTAGAACGAGTTGTCTAGTTTTATTCTGTTTTGTTTGGGTATGAAAATGGTGGCTTTAAACCCTGCACTTAGCAATGGACCATGCACAGGTCCAAGAAAATGTGCAAAATGCAAAAACTGAGGTTCCAAAGGTTTAGATACATCCATTCCTAGAAAGGCCTGGGAGGTGTTGAGAGTTTCATCCAAAGGAGCTGACATCCAGGGGACTGTGTCACTAAATAACACATGAGCCAGATGTAGTGGTATATGCCTGTAATCTTAGCATTCTGAGAGGCTGAGGCAGGAGAATCCCAAGTTTGAAGCCAGCCTTGACAACTTAGTGGTTTAGGGAGACCCTGTTTAAAGTATGTTAACTTCTCCAGGCAGGCTGTTGGACTAGATGGTCATGTCATGTACCTCTGTGCACATATGCTTGCCCTTATACACCTGGCCCAGGAGGCTGAGGGCTCTGTGTCATGTCTGAGGTTGGAAACCAGAGCTGTGTGATTGTCTGTGGTCACACAGTGGAGGGGTAGCAGGTGCCATGGTTTCCACTCTACTTATGGTGCTTCCAGAAGGTTCCAGAACATGAGGAAGAAAAATGTCAGTGAATGGGTTCTCCTCATTCTCTTTGCTTCTCTAAGGCCAACCTTGGCCTGGCCAGGAGAGATGAGGACTGTCAGAGGTTTTCATCAATTCAGTTTCCATTTCCCCAACTTTGGGGTTCCAGCTTCTTTCCCTACAACGCAAGGTGACTCAAGGAGAGACCTACGATGCACACCCAATCTCCAGAGGCAGAAAGAGGAAGGAAGAAAGGGACAGAAAAAGGGAAACACAGTTAGTCTTTAGATTTGCCTATTTCTTTTAATGCATTTGAATTCATTAAGATTGGGATGGAGGTCATCAGCAATAATAAGATGAATATCTCTCAGAAGACAGAAAACCTATGTCCCACTTTGGGGGAGGCCTCTCCCAGCTGGCTCTACCATCCTGAGTCTGACAGTGTCCCACAGGGAGCAGTGTGGGTCTTCGCCTGTCAGTCCTTCCTCCCAGGAGTCACACTTCATAGCTATCTTTATGTGACATAGCTGAGCTTGGCTTTTTGTTTTGAAAATGTACAGTTTTGCTCTGAGAATCTCCAAATAGTTGCTGTGGCTTGAAAATTTTGCATTTGATGTTGACAATGTGGAAATAGAAGAGGTCAGAGCTGTACACCTGGAGTAAAGGTAAAATGCAGGGAGGTGGGGAGCTCTGAACAGGAAAAGATTCATAGATGTGGGCTTTACATGAGGAATGGTGATCCACAGTTCTCCCAGACTTGGGGAAGTCTCTTAAATTATCTTCATTACCAATTTGAAGGGCAGCATGCACTGTGAAGGTAGTCTGCAAACTATTGAGAGTCTATATCTCTTCATTGAATGGGTGAATGGATAGATGGATGAGTGAATGATTTGCTCCATGGTCCTCCTTCCAATACATCCCCAGAAAGCCAGTAACAGCCTACAGGTACATCACAGCGCTGCATCATCCACTGTACTTCCTCTCACCACACAGGCACTGTCTCATCTCCCAGCACCCCAAGAAGGTGAGTACAGTTCAAGAAGGTATTTTTGAAGGGAGACCATGTTCACATACTTACATTACAACATGTTACAATCGTTCTTATCAGTTATTGTCATTAATCTCTTACTGTGCCAAACTTATAAATTAAACTTATCACAGGTATGTATTTATGGGGGAAAACATGGTGCATATAAGGTTTGGTGCTATGTGTGGTTCTGGGCATCTGCTAGGGGTCTTGAAATGTATCCCTGTGAGTGAGGGAGGACTACTGTATCTTTACAGCCTTAAAAAATCTTCTGTTTTGAACCTTCCTTCTTCCTTCCAATCCCAGTTAGTGATATTTTGCATACACTGTTGAATGACCATTTAAGAGCACACACCACATATCTTTGGTATCAGAGCAGTGCCGGACAAGGAAAAGTCTCACTGTTTCTCTTGGACTCTTCCCATACACTTGGGAAACAGTCACAAGCCCTGTTGGGCAGAATCTGGTACTGCAATTGCTTTGATAAATTTGTTTGTTTGTCTCTTCATTATATAAATCTAAAAGACGTTACTTGAAATATACATTTTTAGATTTACATTACTCAGCTTCCAGCGCAGTGTTTTGCCTCTGTGAGGGTCACCAGATAGCTCAGGATACATTTTTCGTTAATATCTTGTCCCAGATCTCTCTGGGGACCCTTTGCCTATCAGGGTTAAATGTGCCTATTCGAAAAACAGCTTGTACTTGCCGGGCACAATTTATGACTTTTCTTAAATATTTCATTGAATCCTGTAAATTTCCAGAGCTTGCAAATACAGCGAACAAGATGATCTTTAAAAACCTTAACAATTTTCAGAAACCAAACCAATGTTTAAGATTGTGTTACGGCTTTTATATACATGTAGGAGGCATTTGATCTGTCCTACACCATCAGTCTCAGCCTTATAAAGATGGAAATGGGCATTTTAGACATATCCCTCAACCCAAAAGATCTTTATCTTCTCCAGGTGCCTACAATATAGAGACTCATACATTTGCATGTTTAAGATTTTCTGCCTCTGGAGTGCCTAATTAAAAAACATTTAAGGAATTACCGACTGACACCTTAATGAGGTATATTAGTTTGCTATTGCTGGGTAATGAATTGCTACAAATGTAAGGATTTAAAACAACACACTTGTTTTTTTCTCACAGTTCTGCAAGGCAAAAGGCCAGGTAAATGACTGGGTTGTCTACGAGAGGTGTAAAATCAAGGTGTCATCCTAGTGGGGCTCTCTTCTAAGTGTTCTGGGGAACACTTAGATAACTGCAAAGTTATTGCAAGTCTCTGGGCGAATTCTGTTTTACGCAGCTGTAGAGTTGAGGTCCTGTTTCCTTGAGTATCATGCAGTAATGAGAGGTTTCTCTTTGACCCTTGGCTGTCACCCCCTCCATCTTCAAAGCCAGCAAAGGCATTTCTGATCCTTCTTACACTGAATCTCTCTGACTTCCCCATCTGCCACCAACCATGGGAAATGCTCTGCTTTTAAAAGGATAAGATGGACTCAGGCCTCCCTATATCATCTCTCCTGACTATCTAAAAGTCAAGTTATTATCAATCTTAATTACATCTTCAGAGTTCTTTGCCAGGAACATAACACGATCAGGGACAGATAATCTTATCAAAGTCCGAAGCTGAGGATTACAGTTGGACATCTTAGGGTACCATTTCAGAGCTTGGCATACTACAAGGAAATTGGCTTGTAGCTGGCTATGCACAAAAAAAGAAACCAGCAGAGAGAAAGAGCTCAAAGAGGACATGGAGAAATTGTGATTATTCAAGTTCAGACTACACATTGTGAATGCAATGGCTTCTGGCTCAAATAGACCCTGCCTGTGGTCAAACCTAGCACTCCACAGGCCCCTAAGTCTCAGAAGTCTTCTGCACACAGTGGGAGAGTCACCTTTGTATAACTTCATCTGCCACACGACTTCTGGGAAGTCACGTAACCCTCACAAAATGGGTATGCTAGAGAGAACATGGCCCCAGAGGAGCTGCTGCAATGAGTATGAATCAACTGAAAGTGCCCTTCCCCCAGCCCACCCTCTCACAGTACTTTCTTTCTGCTTCACAAGACGGTGAAGCTTTGTTGTCTGCAATGAAGTCATTGTCTATCGGGAAAGACACTTTTGATTACAAGTATCAGAAAACTCAACTTGAGGTTACTTCAAACTGGAAGAAACCAAGAAGATGATTTCACTAAGAAGTTATGAGCCTAGTGGCAGAAGGCTTTGGGCATAATTTTATCACTGACTTTTATCAATGACTTAGCTCCGTTTATCTGCAATTCTTTCATCCAAGCCTTCTTTTATGTTGGCTTTAAAATCCCCTCAGGAAAATGGATGCCAGTAGCAACTGGAGCTCCTTGTTTATATCCAGAAGGAGACAGTGAGCCATTCCAGAACACTGAGCAGAAGTCCCAGGTCCAAGTCAGTCAGTCACTCCTTTCCTGCAGCCATGAGACCACCAGTGTCTGATTGCTTAGGCATGAGTTCTGCAAAACAATCACTGTGGCCAGCTGGATGAGATTAACCTAGTTGGCTTAGATTAGTCAGGATCTATCCTCGTCACTGGGGTTAGGGTCAGTTCTAACAGTATGGCAATTGTACAATAACGGGAAGAGATAATGGAATTTGAAGTGGCAACTTAATGGCCCTGCTAATTCAACTCAGTGATACATACAGTGACCAGTGAACAGCCACCTTGGTGTGAGCTTGGAACAGAAATGAGAATCTTCTTTCCTGTGTCCCAGGGGTGAGTGTCTCCCCATATTCAATGTTCCATACTGGAAAGTTCCAGTGCTATGCAGATAACCAAGATGATAAGCACAAGCCACCAACATCATGGCACTATCCCAAGTATAAGAGGAATGATTTACTGCAAAGCTGGAGGAAACCTGGTTGGGTTTGACTATGACAAGCCCAGGTGACTATGCCACCCAGAACCTTCTTAAAGGACTGTGTGCAATTGTTTTAGTCTACATTAATTTTTTTTCATATCTACCTCCCTCAGAAAGATTTAACTCCACTGCACCTACTTGGACCCAAATCTATACTTCTAAAGTATAATCTGTTCTTACCACTTCTCCCCAAACTCAGACTCGCCCAACTGTTTTAAGAACCTTCCGTGGCTCCCTATGAGCAGAGCTTCTCAACCTTAACACCACTGACACTGAGGCCAGATGTAGGGCTGAGTTCCTGGGCATGTGACCTCTGCAGTCCCATAGGACCTCACCCTGGGAAGGGCCTTTCACTTAGTTTCAGGTTCTGCTGCCACCACCTTGAAATTCTTAATAACCTTATCTTTAAACTTGTGCTTCATAAGTGACACTCAGAAGACGTTTGACTATGCTCATGAGCAGAGCAGATACATACAATATGCACATCTATGGTCCTTACTGCTCCATTTGCAAAATAGTGCTCCAGTGCCCCATAAGCACAGACTTCTAGCTTCTAGAATTCCATGATGTATGGAAGGTCAGTGAGAATCAAAGCAAGTTAAACATTAATTGCATTATGTGTGCAATGGAATAAGCAGCAGCCTTGGTAGCTCCAAGATGCTTACCACCATTGCTTTAAATGGAGAAAGAAAGTGCAGGGCACTAAGAAATGCAAATGACCACAAACTGTAATGTGTCCTCTCTGACTCACGTTACTTCCCTGAACTAGCCAACTACTTATGCTGAAAAGGATGGCCTAGAAGCAGGGTTTTACTTAGCAAGTAAAAATATTGGATGCTTGTTAAACTGGAATTTCTAATAATAATTTTTAGAAAAAGTATGTTCCAAATATTGCATTGAACCTACTTATTCTGAAAAATTATTTGTTTATCTGAAATTCAAATTTTACAGGCATCCTGTATTTTCTTTGGTAACCCCACATAAAAGGAAAGAAAAGTATTAGGGCAGCTCACAATTCTTTTTCCTTTTACAGTTCTTCTTTACTAGTTACTAAGTCAAACGTAGAGTGTTGGTGAAATGTGTCACTATGAAAAAGTAAAGTAAAGTCAGGTATGATAGGTCCCCTGCCTGAGACTTGCCCAGCCATCATGGCGACAGACCAAATGCTGAATCATAATGGTGTCTAGCTCCTTCTTCCCAGAAACCCCTGTGGTTTCTTCTTCCCAGCTGCCTTTGCCAAACCCCTCATGTGCCACAGATGCTCCTACCTCCTTCAGCCATATCTTGCTGAGCAGCCTACGTCAGCAGCCCTGTGCCTACCTCCATCAGAGTACATTTAAGCTTGCACCTTGCCTTTGTCTTCAGAGAGCCAGCACAGCGGTTGTGTGACTCTCTCCGTGCCCATATCTTATCTCTTTCCCCTCTTTTTCTCTGCACCACTTATATCTTTTTCTGGTCACCTCAGATTGAGCCAAAAAAGCTCAATCAAGGTATTATTTGTTTATCCGAATGCAAACATGTAATCGCAGCATTTTGGGAGACTGAGACAAGAGGATCACAAGTTTAAGCCCAGCCTGGGCAATTTACTGGCTTAGTGAGATACTATCTCAAAAGAAGGAAGGCAGGAAGGTAAGAAGGAAGGAAGGAAGGAAAGAACGAAGGGAGGAAAGAGAAAGAAGAGAGAGAGAGAGAGAAAGGCAGTCTGGCCAGGGATGTAGCTAAGTGCAAAGGCCCTGGGTTCAATCCCTAGTACAAAAATAAAAGCAAAAACAAAGAAAGAAAAATAAATAAAAGAAATAAAAACAGGAGAACTAGTTTTGCATAAACACTTCTATCTCTACAGTAAGAACAAACTACAGTGCATATGCATCTTTTGTAGTTCCACAAAATATGAATAGTATCATTTGGGAGATTTTGCAGGTGAATTAAATGTTCTCATATTGCAGTTTAAGACTGGCAACATAGAGGCAAATAGTAAAAATTTATGCTGATAATTTAAATGTTTCAACTTTTCTTAATTTAGAATGACATTAAGCAGCAATTTTAAAACACCATGACAAAATCACAAGGGAGAACATGGAAGAAAGAAAGAAATTAGATTTTAATACCTTTAGTGACATTCATTTTCTGCTTTGGGAAGAGGGTCCGTATTTTCGTTTTGCCTTGGATCTCTCAAGTTATGTAGCCAGCCCTGGGATTAGGAAGAGAACTGTATTTGTCCTGTCCATGGTAGGATATTTAGGGGCAACCTTGACCTCTCAAGACAGTGCACCCCCAACTTGTGACAATGGAAATGGTTTCCAGACATTGCAAGTGTCTCCTGAGGAACAAAATCACCCCATGTGAAGATTCACTGTATAGGACTCTTTCCCACCTTGCCTTTGCCTCTCCGCTCCAACCATGCCGAGACTGCTTTGGGTTTCTTGAACAAGCTGCATTTAGGCATCTCCATTTGGGCACCCTGTTCCCACTGTCTACACCACTGATGTCTAACTTCATTCAACAATCCCTTTATTAGCTTTCAAAACTCATTCTGACTTCATCAAGTCACCCACCCCCAAATCCAAACTTCCTTCACTGTTCTCGTTCAGTCAGCTGGGTGCAACACCCACCTTTGGCTCCTCAAGGCACTTGGCTCAGGGCTCTACCTGGCCCCCATCTGCACCACCTGGTAACACCTCTGTGCAAAACGAATGGTGCCTGACTATGAGCTACACTGGGGGGGCTGGAGAGGACTTGATCTTTGATTTCTTTATTTGCAATCTCTAATACAATGACTACTACGTAGTAAATGCTTGTAAATGAATGTAGGAGGAAAGAGAGAGAAAGGAATACAAGGGAAAAAAGAAGTGAGAGAAAGAAGAAAGGAAAGAGGCAAGGGGAAAAGGGAGACAAAGAGAGGGAGGAGAAAGGCTGTTAGAGATTTTTCTAATGGTCCATGAGTAGTAAACGTTGCTCTCTATATTCAGTTTTTATTTCTAGGAGTCCATTAACTAAGCCATAAAAATAAATGCTGGTCCCTCATAAAAACGATATATGTCAATAAAGTGAGATCCTTAGTGCTTAGATCAGTTGCTGAGAGTTTGTTTTTTTTTAATCCAGAACGAAGTACTTGACCATTTACCGTTTATTCCAGATGGTCTTTGTTTAAACACTGGCCTTTCTCGAGTGTCCCTTGAGCCTAACGTGTTCCCAGCAGTGACTGGTCTTGTGGTTGCCCCTGTGTGTAGGGAGGAGCCCATGAGTGACCGATCACCATCACTGAGCCCCCTCAGGTCCTTTCCTGTCACCAAGAACTGGTTCACTTTCTTGCTGGCCATCTGAGCTGCGTCAGCTGCCTGCTGGCTCCAGATGCTGTGAGAGTTCCTCTTCCTCTGCCTGCACTTCAGCCCTGCAAAGGAACTGCCCAGGAGTTGCCCAGAAGCAGCCGAACTGAACAGAACCCAGGCCCTCAGTCCCCTGGCCTCACTGAAGCCAAGCCAACTTCCTGTCGGAAGTGAAGCAGTGTGAAGCAGGATGGGGGTGTGGCTTAGAGGGATAGCATTTGCCTAGCATACCTAAGGCCCTGGGTTTGAGCCCCAGCATCACCAAAAAAAAAATCTACATGTATGTGCAGAAAATATGAAGAAAATCAGCAGAGAGACAACAATGGATTAAATATTGTCAGCCTCCTGTATCTTTAGGTTCCACATCCATGGATTCAGTCAATTGTGAATCAAAAATATTCAAAAAATTGTGTCTGTGCTGAACACATATAAGCCTTTTTCTTGTCCTTATTCCCTTAGCAATACCGCACAGCAGCTACTTACACAGCATTTGCATTGCATTAGGTACAGTATTATAAGTTATTCAGAGATGATGTAAAGTATATGGGTGGCTGCGCATAGGTTCTATGCAAATGCTACACCATTTTATATAAGGGGCTTCAGCACATGTAGATTTCAGAGTCCTGGAACCAATCCTCCCACAGATACTAAAGGATAAGTGTATTTCTTCTTTAGCTTGAATAATTCTTTCTTTTTTTTTTTTTGAATTTTTTTTTGAATAATTCCTTTTGAGCCATTTGCCAGTTGTTTTCCTCTCTTTTTTTAAACTTATCCCCTGCCCTCCCCTTAGAATTCAAGCACTCTTGCTCTTCTGTGTTCACTGTCTCAAGGGAAAGCTTTGTCAAAAAAGGGGAAGGATAGGACCAAAAGCCAAAACCCATAGGGAGTGACAGGACTTTAGGGTGTAGCCCTATAATTAGCAGGAGCAAGAGTAGGTGATTTGTGGAAGGTGATTGCTTCCACTAGAGACTGTAACATTATCCAGGATGGATGAGGAAAAAAAATATGAGTGTTGATTTATGGGTACCAGAAAGAGGGCCCTGCAACTGGGCTTCAGCTCAGAGCCCCCCTCCCCACAACAAACCCCCTAGTCAGGTGTGTGAGAGTGAAGGGGAGGGGTGACCGTGTCCTTCTCCAAGCAGAGCCCACAAGGCAGCAATTCTGGAACAGAAATACATAGAGTACCCAGGCCCAGAGAGGACACAGGAATGGATGGAGTCAGGATGGATGTGTTAGGAAGGTGCTGTTAGAATCTTCAGAGTGCTTGGGCCCTGTGAGGACCCCAAAACTTAGACAAAACTGAAAGCAAATTGAGTGAGATGAAATTTCTGTCACCCTAGGGGAAAGGTGGCACCAAACAAAAGTTAGCTAGGTTTTGTTTTGGTAGCTGTAACAGAGACTCAAAATTGCATCAAGAAAGTTGATTTTTCCCTCATAGAAACTTCTAAAGGCAGGCAAGGGTCTGGTCAGCATGGCTCAGGCTCCAGCTCTTTTTCTTTTTCTTTCTTCTTTTTTTTGGTACTGGGAATTGAATCTAGGGATGCTCCACTGCTGAGTAACATTCCAAGCATTTTACAATTTTTATTTTGAGATTGGGTCTCACTAACTTTTAAAGAAAGGCATACAGTTTGGAAGTTGAAAGGTCAGCCTTGAACTTTCAGTCTTTTTGCCTGACCCTCTGGAGTAGCTAGGATTATAGGAATGTGCCACTTTGCCCTGCTCATGTACTCTCTTTAACCTGTAGCTTCCATCTTGTTGACTGGTGCAGCTGCAAAGAGAGCCCTTTTCTAGACCTGACTTTCCAGCTCTTTTCTAGCTCTGACTTTTACTCCTTTACCACTGACCAGATCTATTCAAACAGCCATAGCTAGCTGCAAGGGAGGCAGGGAGATGTCATTCAAGCTGATCTGTTGCTTTCAGCCCAACACATTGTTTTACAGAAAGGTCTAACAGGCAGCAGATAAGAAACTGGTTTTATTTTTTATTTTGGATATAGTTTGTTTTCCAAAGGCTCATGTGTTGTAAGCTTGGTCCCCAGTGTAACAGTATTAAGAGGTGATAGATCTTTAAGAAGTGGGTTCCACTGGGAGGTGATTAGGTCATGTGAACTTCATCCTCAGGAGAGATTAATGCCTCCTGGTGGGAATAGAAGAGGTCTTGTGAGATTGGGTTAGTTGCTGCTAGAATGAATTATTATAAAGCAAGTTCCGCTGTCTGAGCTGGCTTTCTTGTTTCCTCTCTTGCCATGTGATCTCTACTGCATATGTCACTTGATACTCTTCCATGCATTCCTACCACAATGCCATCTGCCATATTGTGATACAGACACATACCCCTCTCAGAGGTCGCCAGATGTAGCCATCTGATCTTGGCCTTTCAGTCTCCAAACTGTATGCTTTTCTTTATAAGTTACCAGTCTTGGGCATTTTGTTACAGCAACACAAAATGGACTGAGACATTTACCAATGTATGGTGATGTCTGGCTGCTTGTTTTTCCTGAATCACAACCCATCCACACACTATTAGAACAGGACACAGATCAGGCATGGAGCAGACAGCAACAAAGGTTACCCGACCTCTGGTCTATGGTGAGAACTACAGGCCCCTTCAATCATGAAATTATGAAGTCCGGTGCAGCACTAGGAGGGAAAAGGAGCCACATCACGACTGAGAAAGGATTTCTCTCAAGCCCTGTAAATGGGAACATGGAGATGAAAGTAATTTCATTTATAGGAAATAAAGATGTTGGTTTTTGCTTGCCTGAATTGTGCAGATTCTCTTTGCCTTGGCATCACCTTCTCTAGTAATTCTCTGTGCCTTTGCTAAACCTCTGCCTTTTCAACACATTCAGCTGGTTCTTGGCATCCAGTGCTGTTCCCTTGGTTGGGGGTTCTCAGGTAGTATGCCGTGATCCCCCAGAGGACCATGAACCAGATGTGGTCTCAGGTCCTGATTTGTGGGTAACAGTTGCACTACATCTAAGGTGCATGATCAGTTGTTTACACCTCATTGGAGGAAGTAAGCTGAGAAGGCCTTGCTGCACCGTTGAGAACTGTCACCCAGCAGTAATCATTATTATTTAAAATAATTTTACCTTCTCTTTACTTTTTAAATGTGGCTACTAGAAAGTTTCAAATTATGTATGTGGCTTGCATTGTATTTTCACAGGACAGTGCTATCCCAGAGAAAAGGATAAAGGAAATGACCTTCAAGGGCAACAGCATCACCCTTTACCTGCATATCTCCAGTATTCTCTTAAACTCAGAACCAACATTTTTTAATAACCAACCCACCTTAGTTACAATGAAACAAAACTAATGCTTTCTCCTTTTTATTCCAAACAGAAACAATGAAGGGACTCTGAGGGATGGGGTACTGCCTAATTTTCAGCAAACCAACAATGAGAAATTATCTTTAATAGTAGAAAAATTGATCAAACCTTTCTGATAAATATAAGTGCTATTCAGTCAATTGTCAGTTCTACCACAATTTCCACCCATCTTTCTTGGAGCCATTAAACTATTTAGGAATTTCAAATAATGCTAGAAACCTTCCTATTGCCTAACCCTGTGACACCACACAAGTAAAGAGAGGAATCTGTTATGGAAATGGAACTGCCAACTTAAATGTTCCTTGGATGGACTACTTCTGAAAACATGAGAGGACTTTGCTTTGTATGATCCTTTAATAGTACTGTTTGTTTGTTTGTTTGTTTGTTTGTTTGTTTGTTTATGCAGTACAGGGATCAAATCCAGGGCCTCACACATGCTAAGAAAATGCTTCACTGTTTAGCTACACTGCAGCTCCCCCCTCCCAGTGTAATTTAGACCCCACTTTGCTTGCCCTGATAAGTTTAACCAAGACTCAATTTGAGGAGTTATATCAGATTCCTGATTCTCTCTGAGACCACAGTTCAACTGATAAGGAAAGAACTCTAAAAACCAAACCCAACCAAGTAGAAATTGACTTTTCTAAGCCTTTACCTGTTCTTGCTCAACACCCTCCAAAGCCTGAAGCTCAGAAGAGGATGAAGACCACAATGGGAGCTTTTATAAACCAGGGTCTCGTTATTCCTTGCACCACCAGTCCTCATAATACTCCCATGTCGTCCCGTAAAGAGGCTCAAGGGTATAGATATTGATTTATACAAGACCATAGGGTCATAAATAAAATTGTGGTTCCTCTGTTCGCAATGATCTTTAATCCAAACTCTATATTCTCTTCAATATGACCGGAAACCACTCACCTCACTGTGATGGGTTTATGTTTTTTAGCATCCCATTAGATCCAGGAAGTCAATATTTATTTTCCTTCTCATGGGAAAATCAACAATGTACCTGGACTGTTTTGCCTCGGGGGATTGCGAAGCGCCTCTCTTATTTTTTTCAGATTCTTAATTGGGAACTCAAGGATTTGAAATTTCCTTGTGGGTCTATTCTGATATAATGTGTAGCTGATCATTTACTGTGTTCAAAAACCTAGCAAAGCTTTAGACTGATTCTATGTGTTTATTAAAGACCTCAGTTCAGAAGAGACATAAAGCCTTCAAAGGGAAATTAAAATTCTGCTGCAACAACAACAAAAATAACAACAAAACCTGCATTATTTAAGACATGCCTTATCAGAAGAAGGCAAATCACTTGCTAAGTAAAAATTACAAACTGCAGAATTTTCCCAGAGCAACTACTGCAGAACACCTCTAAAGAGTCCTAGGCTGACCGCTTGATATGGGTAATGGATGCCAACCTTTTCTGCCATCACCTCCTCATTCCATGAATTAGGATCTTAGTCCCTGAACCTCTGCCCTAGGAAGACAAACATGAATAAGCATTCTGCAACCTCAGTGGAGCTTTGCTACAGTACCCAAATCTGGGGTTGTCTAATGATCACAAACCGGATTTTCTCTTATTGTTAATAAAACATCTGAACACTAGGAATACTGACTCAATTACCTGAGAATCATTAAAGACCCTTTTTTTCAGTTTTAATTTTAGTTTTCACTCTTTTTTAAATTTTAGTTTATTTCAATTGATACATAGTTTTGTTTTTTGTTGTTGTTGTTGTTGTTTTTGCGGCACCGGGGATTGAACTCACGACCTTGTGCTTGCTGGGCAGGCACTTAGACCACTGAGCTAGATCCCCAGCCCTGTTTTTGAGACAGGGTCTCACTATGCCATTCAGGCTGGCCTTGAGCTCACTTTGTAGCCCAGGCTGATCTCGAACTCACAACGATCCGCCTGTCTCAGTCTCCCGAGTGCTGGGATTAAAGGCGTGAGCCACCACGCCCGGCTTCATAGTTATTCATATTAATGGGGGGTGTGTGACATTTCCATATTTGTACATGTTATAAGATGATCAAGGCAGGATATTTAGCATATCTAGCACTTCAAGCATTTATCATGCCTTGGTGATGTGAACATTCAAAATCCTCTGGGTTATTTTGAAATGCAGAATACAATATTGTTAACTGTAGTCTCCCGAATGTTCAATAGAATTCTAGAATTTATTTCTTCTATGATTTTGTACCATTCTTTCCCCATCTCCCACCCAAGATTTTGGATACCACTATTTTACTTTCTACGTCTATAAAATCAGCTTTGTTTTTAGAGGCTCACTGCTTATTTCAATCTTTCATTAGATCCAGTAGCAGAGACACAGTCTTTGAACTCATCTCAGAACTGCGGCAGCTGTAGAAAAGCCTCAAATGGAAACCTCAACTGGCTGAGTTCTGGATTCCTCACTCAATGTATTGGCTCCCCGTGTACAGCCTCTTACTGATGAAAAATATTCAGCATTTCTCAGCTGGTTGTCTGACATCTGATGAAATACTGTGCTGTCTTTCTCAAATATCTCTATCACTGCAATACACTATAGCCATCCACTCCTTTTCCCACCCAAAGGAATAAATTCATGATTGTTTATGTCTGTCTATAGACTCACCCATACATTATACAGATCTGTTACCAATTCCGTAGGTAATCCTGACCTGATTTTATTTGTGAATAGCTTGTTTTTAAAAATATAAGTTTGAAATAATCATGGTTTGCTAGCACACACCCAAGTTCGCCTTTGGAATATAAATCATTCCTAGAAAACATATCATCTCAGATAGCTAAATTAACTGTTCTTGCCCTGACATACCAACTAGCAAAGAATGAAAGAACAAATATGTGTGGTGATAGTAGCTACAGCTTTGAGGTAATCCATGACTTTGGAATTCTTTGGAAACAAAGAGGTTTTCTTTACATAGACAGGATATCTTATAAAACCTGGTTAACAAAATAAAGAGATTCTAATGCTTTGCTCTTGCATCAGGAAATAGCTATAATAAAAACGGGAGATCATTCAAAATGCAGAGACCCTGAGTCTCATGGAAATGCTTTAGTTGACCACTGAGCCAAAAAAAACAGCAACGTTAACCACGGTAATTTTTCCTGTAATAACACAGACAAGAGAATTCAAAGAGGCTATTATTAACTGTCAGAGACAAGTTCTGAATCAGGCAAATCCTGATTCAGAAAAAAAGCAAATGGGAAAAATTATGATACTTATTGCATACAAATAATACTTGGCACTTTGAGGCTGGTTGACTGGTAATGCCAAAAAACAGAAACTGGAGTTTAGCAAAGATGCTTCATGATATTACACATAATAGCATATAAAAATTGACAGTAGTGTTAGACTAACATAAATGAGCTAATTTTAGAGGTATTGCTGAGGATGTTATTAAAACCTATCCTACCAGCCAGTGACACAACCTGCCAAAACCAAATAGACCAGACATGGACAAGAACCAAAACTTGAGGGCCCTTTGAACACTCCAGATGGACTTTATACAAATGCTTCCTGTACTGGGATATGAATGCATGCTGGTTGCTCTCCATTTATTCCCCAAACAGGTTGAATCTTCTCTTTGCCAGAGAGTAATCAGTCTGTGACCAAAAAATGAAAGAAAAAAAAAAAGCAAGCAAACAAACAAAAAAACTTTCTTTCGTTTTTCTGGCTTGGGAAATTCCCATGTGTCTCCATAGTAAAAGAGACATTCATTTTACCAGTACTATTAATAAAGAACTTTCAATTTTGTCTTTGCTCAGAAACTTATCTGCAATCCTCAGAAAAAATAGAATTAGTGGAATTCTAAAATAAAATCAGCACAGCTCTCAGAAATTCTTATCTCCCATGGCCTGAACTATTACCTGTTTATAAGATGAACTCCCTCCAAGTCCCATAAATTTATCTCTTTATGAATTAATAACACATTGCCCCATGTGTATAGAAATTTCATCCTAATCTTATACTCTAACTGTTCCGAGTTGTCTGCCCTTAAAGAGGTATGTTGAAGTCCTAACCCCTGTTACTCCTTATAGAATCTTTGCAGGCACAATCAAGTTAAGATTAGGTAACATTGGATTGCAATAGACTTTAATCCAATAATAGATATCCTATAAGAGGGAAATCTGGACACAAAGATACAAGTCCAGCTGAAGTGCATGTAACATTAGAGGCAGAGATGTGATGCTTCTAAAACCAGGAAACTCAAGAATTGCCAACAACCACCAGCAGTTAGGAAGAAGCAAGGAAAGATGCTTTTCTAGAATCTTCAGATGATGCATAGATCAGTGACATCTTGATTTCAGACCTCTAACCTCTAGAACTGTGAGAAAATAAATTCGGGGGTGGGGGGTGTTTATTTTGTTTTGTTTAATTCTGTTTTGTTTTAAATTACCAAGTTTGTGGCACTTTGTTATGCTAGCCTTAAGAAACTAATCCACTACCTTCTTACAAACAGGTGTGCTTACCACAAAAGACTCAGCATTCCCAAATTTAACAGCAGGCAAACGGAGTATTTCAGAACACTTTCCTAAGTAACTTCTGTATATCTGCAGCATGAGATTTTTAGTCTTTTGGAAAAGATGCCAGAGAAAGTGTGCCTTTGATCCTCAACAGAAAAGACCTTTCCAAGAACAGTTAACAAATATCACAGCAATACAACTTGAATGTTAATTGCCCTTGCGTTCATATTTCCCAGCTCCAAAGATGTGCATCACCTCCTCCTGACTGCTGGACTTTCACTCCATCTGAGACCTCATATAAGTGTCCTTTGTGTTCCCATAGTGTAAAGGGAAATCAGAACATTATAGAAGAATCTGAAAATTCATCTTGCACCTTCCCCGAAGTAGAAGCAGTCCGCTTTTGAGGGCCACTCATTGTTCCCCAATCTTGGGAAGTCCCTGTGCATCTCTGAAGTTAGAAACATCTAATAATCATTGGTGTACTAATCTCTCTTCATTTTATCCTTTAATTTCTGACCCCTCTAATCTCCTGTCCCTTAAGGAAAAGCAAAATTCTTCTGGTTTTCCCAAACCACAGCTATTGCTCCGAAGCCAGCGGACTGCTGAATCTGTAATCTCTTAACTTGCACGGTTAACAAAAATGTAATAATACTGTTCCTTTAAATACTTCAGAAGGAAAACCACCTGTTTTAGACCCTTTCTGATGCTTTGGTCCCCTCCAGTCATGAAGCCCAGCTTCTAATCTCACAAAAATTGGACCCCAACTCTGTATCAACAAAATACTTCTGCTGAAAGCTTTGTCAGTCAGCCAAGTGTAGTCAATCAGGAACAGGTGCTGGTACCAGGGCTCTCCTCACCATGGTAGTTTGTTCTCTGCAGAGATAGTTCAGCCTGCTTTGCAAAAACTGTTTAATTTCACTCAAGGAACTTGTCCATCTTGAGAGACTGCAATCTGTGCTCAATTAAAGGTACTACTTATTATATGGATATCAGGAATGCATCCTGCAGCCACACGCTCATTCATCCTGTGTATTTGCAGCAGTTGTCAGAGATCACCAGATACTTCAAACTGCCATCTTTCCATCAGAGTCTGTTTCCTCAAGAAAGACACCCAACCACCTCCAAAACAAGGCAATCACAATATATTTGGGAGATTTTCCAGTAGAGATATTCTTCATCTCCTTTACCCACGAATTCAGAGAGTTGGAAATGGCATTGTTACCATTAGGAAAGTGGTTTGAAACTTGTCTGATTTTAGCAGAAATCATAAATGACACTCCTGCTCTGGAAGAGCAAAAAATTAGTCTAAACTCATTTGCTAGAGTTGTCATAGACAACTGCATAGCCCTTGATTCTCTCTGAACCAATCAAGGGGGAGTTGGTGCCATAATGAACACTCTCATTGCACCTATATAAATAACCAGGCACACAGTACAGCCTATGATTAGGCTGAAAGAAAAGGCCATCTGGCTCTCTCAGGTAGATTATGGGACATGTTTTCATTGCCTGGGTTTCATAATTTAAGCTCACGGCTTCAAGTTCATCATAAAGACTAATAGTCGTCTTACTTCTGATAATTGTCAGTACTGCAGTTGGCTGATATATCCTACCTCCCAGGATCCTAACGTTTCTGAGCTACCATTGCCACATTAGAGGGTCAACAGCTCTTACAACAGAAGGAAAAGGAAAAATTAACCCTATATCAACTGCAGTCTACATTCAGTGAACACTCATCTTAATCCACAAGATTTCGGCATGGCAAAAATCTGGATGTCATGGCTAATGTCTGTGCCCTGACTTTGTCTGCTCTTGACCAGAGGGAGGAATAAGAATGAAAAGAGGGAAACAGAAAAAAATGAGCAGGCCTGATTCATAGGGATGTTAGTCTCCTAATAGATATTAATCATCTCAAAGAATCCCAGTTTCAGACAAGTCACCCTGATATCACGATAAGATGAGAAGAAGCAAGCCTACTTCCTAGCGTTGTCTAAGCACAGATGGAAACAAAGTCATTCTGCCACTCACAAAATACCAGCCTTCCCTTTCTCTGCCAAATGAATGGCTATTGCTTCTTTACCCATCACAACTCATTCTAGACTCGCCTCCCTACAGATAAGATGTATTTCCTGACACCATCCTACCTAGAGTACAACTCACTTCCTTGGGCCTGCACCCAAGTCACCCAACCAAAGCCAAACCATGTACATAATGGGTTCTTTCCACCTTTGACTGAGAGACCTCGTGATTCCCCCATGGTGTGTGTGCCTTCTCCCTTGTCACACTGAGTCATAAAGTCAACTCGTTTAGCTACAGGTGTGTTCCTGGTACTCTTTGACTAGCAGGCATTGACTGAGTCATCCTGAGGAGAATCATAACAAAGAATTATCTGGAAACGATGTGCAAAAATGGCCAGAGAAAGGGACAGGTTAATTGCTTGGAAAATAATTGTGCTTATCTAGGAGTAAGGAGATAAGAAAGTGTGCCAAGACTATAGTGATGAGAATAAAAGTGGAGAGGAAATTCCAAGAGATGCTTTGGAGGGACTGAGGGGAATTGACACATTGTCATGACTACTCACATAGCCAGTGCGTGTCAGGTGCTGGGACAGTGTGCTGGCAGAACAACCAGGTCCCTCTTCTCAGTGGGGACGCAAACAATGGCAAAGACCAGATGGGCAAGAAACAGGGAGGCAGGCAATCAGGATAGTAGATTGAGCGGGAAGGTGAACAAAAGGGCAACAGAAGGACTTTAGACAGGTAGGCGGGAGGTGGTAATTC
>RJWT010016842.1:0-19659 GCA_004365215.1 Cuniculus paca | reverse complement strand
GTGAAGAATATTTAAAAATTTAGAAAATGAAAATAAAGACCTAGAAGAAAAATGTGCAAAAGATTGAATGAAAATGTCACAAGAAGGCATATAGACATTCACACATACATACATGTTGATATGCATTTAAATTTGTAAAAGAGGGAGGATAAAATGAACAGTAACTAGTTAGATCATATAAAGATATTGTGTTAGAATAAAGAGATCAGGGGAGACTTTTATAGAGATGCACACTTTAGTGTATTTTTCAAAGTACGACAATGTCTGGTATTTTAAACATGTGTGACTGCAATGTCCCCGAGCAGGTGACTGAGGAAGGCACCCCAGGAGGAAGGACTGATGGACGTGGTCAATTCACCAGACATCTGGGTATGGAAACATACCAGTGACCCTCCTAACTTGAACAATCAATATTTGCTGATAAGAATTTTAAAAAGAAAATTGGCTCTGCACTTAAGTGAACAGTTGACAGTAAAAAGAAACTACTAATACATGCAACAACATAGATAAATGTCAAAAATTATTATGCTGAATGAAAGGAAGCAGACTAAAAATATCACGTATTATATGATTGCATTCATATAAAATGTCCAGAGTAAGTAATTTATACAAACAGACACAGAAAGTAGATTAATGGCAGCATGGTTCTTGGGGTGGGAATGGAGATTGAGAGAAATGATCTATTTTTGACAACATGAAATTTCCCTCTGGAAAGGTGAAAAGTTGCATATTACATCATGGTGATGGCTGTGTAATACAGTAATTTAGTAAAAATTACTGAATTGTACATATAAAACAAGAGAATTTGATGGTATGTAAATTTTGTCTCAACAAAGCTATGGGATTATGAGTCTTAAAAAACAAATAATATTACACATATTTATAAAGATTTAAATCAACAATAAACATTGAAACTAGCTATATATCCCATGAGCAGTAAAATCTCACAAAAGAAATGCAGAATAAATTCTAGTTACTTTGGGACAATATATATGGTTAGTCGTACATAACTTCAGTAAAATAGTCTTTAAATACAAAAGGAAAACTTAAAAAATGCGAATTTTTTTAGTAAATTTCCATTGTTAATGACATAAAGTAAAAATTATGCTATGAGTCTATGTGCACAGTAGAACAGGGTGAATGAATAATTTCTGATACATGTTTGGGACTCAGAGTCTGCATTAGGAAGTAGAGTTTGCATATTTATAAATTAATTTTCTTGGTACATTTTTGACATACATTGTAATCACATTCATCATAGGAAATTTGTATCTGCACAGAATATATTTTAATTTTTTTTACCATTCTCCTTCCTTCCCTTCTGTCCTTCTTTCCCTTCTTCTATTTACAAAACAAAACTTTTACTGTTTTCCTTCCATGATTCTTTTATTTTTTTATGCCATTCCCATCCTTTTCTCCACTCTCCTTTTTCCTTGTTTCTCCTTCTACTCAAACGTTTTCTTCTTACTTCCCATTGTCTGTTCTCCACTTTGGTCCTTATTTACCCTTTATCTAAATGTTGGAAACAGCCTACATGCCCATCGATAGATGAATGGATAAAGAAAATGTTGTCTTTATATGCAATGTCATAAAGAAGGATAAACTTGAAACATTTTTAGGTAATTAGATGCTCCCTGAGAACATAATTTTAAGTGAAGTATATCAGATACAAGTTTAAATATCACATTGTTTTCCCTGTGGGAGTATGCATATTTAACTCAGGTAAAATGGGACATCATTGTGTTCGATGCATTAAGATTAGATAGTCACATCTCTGGGTGTGGTGTGTTGTTAGGCCAGCCTTTTTTAATTATTGAGGATTCTTAGCTTTCTAGTCACTCTAGAAAAACACCTGACACCACAAGTTATAGGAGAAGAAGTCTAAATTGGCTCAAGGTTTAGTTGACAGTAAGCTGGTTCCAAGGCAGAAATGGTATGGTAGAAGGCATGGGAGAGGAAAACTGCTCAACACTGACAGTCAGGGAGAGAGAGAGAGATGGGGAGAGAGAGAGAGCGAGAGAAAGAGAGAGAGAGAGAGAGAGAGAGACAGAGACAGAGACAGAGACAGAGAAAGACAGAGAGAGACAGAGAGACAGAAAGGAGAGAGAGTGAGGCTGAGGGCAAATACACCCTTCTAGGCCCTAACTCTGGTGACCTGCCTCTAACCAGGTCCCACCTTCCAACAGCACAGTCAGCCATGAGCTCATGAATGGATGAATGCAGTGATGAGCACAGGACCCCATTATCCAGTTGCCTTCCCAAAAGCCCACCAGTGAATAATTTGGGCTGGGGATTTAGCTCAGTGGCCTAAGCACCTGTCTGGCAAGTGCAAGGTTGTAAGTTCAATCCCCAGTGCTGCAAAAAAAACCAAAAAACAAAAAACAGAGAATTTAAGGGACATTTTAGATTCAAGCCATAAGGTGGGGTGAAGTGACACTTATGCCACATGGGATCATTTTAATAATTCTGTTGTCACACTTGAAAGAAAGAAAATCAAATGTCAGAAGTGAGAGCAGTTGAAAAATAGAAAGATGGCACCATGGCTGTACTATAGTCTCTTCTCCATAATAAGGTCTAAAGACTGTTGCCTGGGAAATTTTTCAAAGAATGGTCCAGAGAAAATCCTTGGTCCTGCATGGACTGAGGGTGGAGAGAGGTATTTAAAATAAAATTCTTATCTAAAGATGAATTTCTTGAAGTGCTGCTCTGTTCACAGCAAAAAGATTAGAGAGATGAGGCATACTAGCACTGTGACATATCTAGGTGGTTGTTATGAAACAGATCCTTCAGTGACATGTAGGAAAAGGCCAGGTGCGAGGCTTGGAACACTCTAGGTAGAAGTTGCTGCATATAAAATTAGCATAGCAAAAAATAAAGTGCAGAGAATTTTTTGGCTTGTATTGGGAGCGAAACAGCTTTCAGATACCTGTGTCTCTCCAAAATTGAATAAATCTGTAAATAGGTAAGTAAATAAGTAAGGCGGTCTTCAATTAAAAATGAATGCAAATCCAAAACTGCAGAAATAATCAAATTCACATAAAAGAGAACTATCAATCAAATAAGAATTAGAAATCATATACGTCTTTGAAAGATTATGAACTAAAGCACAAGAAGTGATAAAAGAAAGAGCAGCTGTCCCAGTTTTAACAGTTGCTATGTAAAAATATACTCTACCAAAACTGATGTCTTGAAATAGTCAGTTTATTTTGTTTACATTATCGAGAGCTGGAAAACTTGGAAGACTTCAAGGTAAGCGCTATTTACCTCTGGCCCATACTGAGGTCTGGAACTTGAGGATCCACTTGCAATATGGCTCTTCACTGAAGAATCTGGCTTTGTGGGGTTGTCACTTGACTTTCAAGAGGAGCCATGTTAGTCAACTTTCCTTTGCTGTGACAAAATACATGAAAAAATCAACTTCAAGAAGGAAAGTTTATTTTTCTGGCTCATGGTTCCAGAAGGATCAGTCCATGGTTACTTGGATTCATCATTTCTGAGCCTTCATTGGTAAAGAATCATGTGGTGCAGCACAGCTATTGCTACTGATGTCATGGCATCTGGGAAAGAGAGGAGGGGGGAGGGAGGGAGAGAGAAAGTGAAAGAGAGAGGCAGAGACAGGGACAGAGAGAGGCAGAGGCAGAGACAGAGAGAGGCAGAGGCAGAGACAGAGACTTCTAGGGAAAGGTTGAGCACAAACATATGTTTCAAAGTATCTATAGCATGCCTGCTTTCTACAGGATTGGCCAGGACTTGGTGCATGTGAGTCTGCACACAGGGAATGCGATTTCTCCTGAAATACTGTTGGACCCACAGAACAGCAAGAACTCTCATTGCAGGTGTTCACAGGATTTTGCTTTTATTCTTGCTTTCCTAATAACAGTGATCATCTGAAAATAAATCTCTGATGAAATTTTCGTTACAGAGCAGTACCTTGCCTTACTACATTAAAGCTGATGGAAGAAGATTAATGCTTTAGTCTCTTAGGTTTATTCACTATTCCCGCTATGCTGTTTAAAAATAATGGATATCAAAAATTGCTTTAACACTTCAATGTAACCCAAACTGTAGTCTTTGCAAACAGAAACCTGTCTTCCTCTTTCACAAATCACACAACTGGCTGTGAAGATTTTGAAATGATGCCTTATCTCTCAGATTAACAATTTTGGTATATTTTAATTTAACTTAATTTAATTTAAATGATACATGTTTTCAGTACATGAAGATTAATTTCATCATTCATTGTAGGGAGTTAGTACAGGTACATAATATCTTAATTCTTTTAAAAACTTTTTTATTCTCTCTCCTCCCTCCATCTCTTGGTCCTCTTCCTTTTTGCAAAAGAGGCACATTCTTAAATGTGCTGGATTTTCAGCTCTTACACAGGGACATATGTTAGCCTTACTGAAAATATGTGCCCCTACTGCAGTGAAATGATGTCCTAGAATTGCAGCCATAGTCTCAATGCTGCACAGTTTGGACACACATTCAGGTACAGTATATTTCCCAAATTTCCTTTTGCTTATTCATAGCTTGGGATAATGATGCAGAAATATGTACTCTTTGTATTCTGACTGCATGTAGACCATACCAATCAGGTCAGAAGGGAATTTTGAAACCTGCATTATTTTTTCCTCAACACTGAAATTTTTTACTGCTTTTTTTTTTTGTCTTCCTGGATGACTTATGTACATCCTGTCACTGTCCTTAAAGGCAAATCTGTAAACCCATTTACTCCTTTACAGAAAAGATGCAGTAGGTTACTGTACTCTTCAGAGAGGAGCACCTAGAGAATCACCATTCTTTCACACCCAGTCTTTTCTTCCGGCATGAATTCATTCACCAGATTATAGTTTATAACAATTACAGCACATGTATTTGCAATTGTTTGTCATTTCCTCCTGGAATATGAACGGGAACCAATAAATAACATATAAGTGAGACAAAATATTGGAATATATATATAATATATATTATATATATATGCAATATGTGTGCTGGATTGGTAAAAAGTGAAATATGTAATCAGCATTGTAGAAAAAAGCATTAGGGAAGTAAACAAGTAGACGCTAGTCTTAACTCTATTCCTGATTTTCTACATAATAATAAGTCATTGACAGTTATTTGGGATTTCATTAATCTCTTCCATGGAAGTAAAATTAACAACACAATACCCCGTATTTTGACAACGTACTATGTACCAGGCACATTTCAGACTGTTGCATGCGTGAGTAGATTTAATTGTAATCACTACTATATGTGGTAGTGACAATATTGCCTCCTTGATTTGAGAAACTTGAGACAGAGAGGGTTAAATATCTTTCTATGCAACACAATTGTTTGAGAAGGACTAAACCCAGGTAGGATAGGATAGAGTCGAAACCTGGAGCCTGTTTTGGAACTGCTTCTGGGAAGTGGTGGTGGTGGTGGAAGTACCTTCCCAATCTTTGCATTCTTTCCTGTTTGAACATATTATAATTTTTAATTTCCATAAATGTCAGTAAATAGTATAGTCACATAGAATGTGGAATCTTTACAGATTGAAATGCTTAAAGCATCAGGAAATCTGGCCAGGACAAGTCTGAAATACATATCTAATAGAAATCATACATTTTCCAAAAGAGAAGCTATTTAATTAAGAAATAATACAGCAGTGTGCACTGCCAATAATTTATCCTGCACTTTCATGTATTAAAGTAATATTTGCCTGCTAACATTTTTGGTTAGCAGCAAGTGCATGGAGTACAGGGACAATTAGAAAATATAAATGAGTCCTGACATAGCAAACTGTATTTTTTTTCCAGTGTGTTAAGCCCTACTGTCATGTTGGCTGACTCCTAAGTTTCTTCAGCTCTTGTTTTAAATAACAGATCTTTTATATTGTATCTCCAATAATGAGATTCATTTAGTTCTGCCATAAGAACATTGAAGTTGTCTTGCCCTCACCAAATTTGGCCAACCAACTACTATGTCTATCCTATCCCCTGAAAATCCATTGAATTCATTTCTCCAGTCTCTACTACACTATTCCTCGTGCCAATGACCTCACTGGTTGACTTTCTTAATCATTTCCTCAACTCATGCTTAGTCCTCGCTTGGCAACTAACCATGTTTTTAAAGGTGCAATTTTTAATGCCCCTCTAAGGAAAGAAGAGAAGTTGAAGGAAGTTGTCTCCTAGGCATAAAGATGAATCAACTTTCATGATTAGAATGCATTGATAATAGCACACCAATGGGCAAACTGATCAAAAGGATGAAATAGGCTTAAAATGGTACAGATACACAGAAATACGAAGCATGTTCAGATAAGGAAGGGTAAAATACTCAGTGAAGAGTTCTGGGACAATTAGAAACCCATAGGAAAAACAGTGAAATTGAATACCTTCCTTATGTGCTGTATTTCCTCAGTGTGTGTGTGTGTGTGTGTGTGTGTGTGCGAGTGCCTATTTCTACTTTTCCAAAAACTTTTAAAATAGTTTTAGAAACTGATATACCTCAGGGAAATGGTGAGGAAATGTTGACTTTTTGTTCTTAACCTAGAAGAAAATTCAATTATTCAAGTGAAAGTGCTTGGAAGTGTAAGTAGGACAAAACACCTGGCCTGTAACTGTTCTCAGGCTCCTTGCTGCCTTGGTTTCCATGATACGGCAACAACGTGAAAAGTCACAGGCAGAGGACTGTGTTTTTTTAATCTTCTTCTTGTTTTCTTAAGAATGTGGTTAAAGGCAAGCAAATGCTTTGGATAAGTTTTCTGACTTCCCTTTCTCTTTGTCTACTGTTTCGTTCAAATTCATGGTGGAATGAACCATAGTAATAGTCAGAAAGATAACAATTAAACAAGTAAACAAGAAAGGAAAGTGCTATGAGAGAGGCTGTAGGGAGTGTGGTTATTTTACATCAGAGATGTACACTGGTACCTCAGTTCACGAATTTAATTCTTTCAATGGTTCTGGTCACAAACCAAACTGGAGAAGAACTGAATCAAATTCAGTGGTTAGGTTCAATGTTGACCGTATGGGGAAATTTGATTTGGTTCTCATTGCATTTGGTTGAGACCAGAATTGTGGAGAGGATTGAGCTCATGAACTGAGGTACCGTTACACTTCGAATTTAAGGTCTGAGGAAAATATTCACCCTATAGTTTCCCAAAGAATTTTACAATATAATCATTATAAATAACTAAAGCAAGGAGTGTCTTTTTAAACAATTGCCGGTGTACATGTCAGAAGACATGAAGAGCATTATCACTTTGTGAAAATGAGATTCCACTTTATACTTATGAATTTTGAAATCTTGTGGCATGGCTTTCTGTTGTCATTGAGAAATGAAAGTGAAGCCAATCTTAAATACATTTGTGTAATTTTTGTGACAAGCAACATATGAATGGAAACACATGAATGCATTAGTCTTTCCCTTTCAGTTCTCGGTAATTTCTCTGCTTTCTATCTATGGAATTTAAATGTTTGGTCTTCATATGAGGTTGGACATTCCTAGACATTATGTCAGTACAGAAAAAAATACTCAGTAATATTCTAGAATAAATGAATATCCACAATTGTTATAATGTGCCAATTTAGATGAGGAAAGGAATACTGATTCAGTATTAACAAGAAATCTCATGAATAAACCTAGCCTATGCGATTTAGCTCTCTAAATTTAAATTATATTTGTGTGAATAATTGTCATCTAAAACTCTAAGATTGATCATATAAATTCTTCTCAGAAGGAAAATATAATTATCATTGAGAGATATTCTTAAAATAATCTCTGCCAAAATTTTAATTTGTGCTTTAGTTTGTTGTATGAACCATGGCCAGCAAAGTTCACTCTCGTCTCTGGAACTGAGAATGTAGCTACAATAAACTCTATTGACTTAGGGTATTAGTGAGCTGAGCATCTGATAGCAGCTGGGATTCATGAGCAAGAGAATCTAGATCCCAAACGTGGCAAGAAAAATCTCCTCACCTTGAGTTTCTCATCTGAGAAAAAGGGAGCACTAATATGTCCTATTTTACAGCATTGCTGTGAATCTGTGTAATAACAGCTTAGCATGAAACATAGCTATACACGTGATCGATGATGGTCACATCATTCGTATTTCTGCTGCAGCAGTCTGCTTTGCCCATGGTGGGGATTTAGGGTTGAACATGTTGACTGACTTGACAAATACTTGTTTGTGGCAGACACGGTTACCTGATATGAGTAACAGTTCATAACGTTGTTCTAAATATAAAGAAGAATGCGAACAATTTTTTTACAAATTCATTCAAGTTTCTAATTAATGAAAGATCTTTGCTGCTTTGAATAACCCTTCCAAGTCTCTCAACTTTTTCACTAGTATCTCCCCTTTTATTGAGCTTTTGAGGATCATAAGCTGTCAATAATGGTATGTGACTAACTTCTGTTAGGACAAAAATGGAGTGTATTCGACAAGACCAACTGCAAGTACCAAATACTTGTTCTTCAGTGTTAATATTTTCTGAAAACAGAAATATTTCTGTGGACTTGTAAAGTGTAACTAAATTAGACTGAAGTAATGTTCAATATAGACGACACAAATTGAAGAACATGAAATTTAAGGTCGACTTTGTAGAAAGAATTCATATAAAATCAAGTTAAACTGTATTTATTCAAATAGTAATATGATTATCAATTTGAATTTCTCTCTCAAAAATATTAGCATTATTTCTTTGAAATGGAGATTTCTTAAATCTAAAAAAAAGTTTCTCAGAGGTGACAACCTACCATTTTGTGGAGTATATCTAGAGAAATCTAAAGGATAAGATTTCTTTTTTACACACTAGTATAGAGGTATGTTTCTAGATTTTTATTCATAAAACCAAACAAGTGGAAAGCAATATTTTAGTAGCAAGCAATATCTTAGTTTAACAGGAGAAGAGCAGAATTATTAAATTTTCTCCTCAGATTTCCTAAATTGCTCATAATACAGGTAGTATATGGAGACTGGAAGGAAGCATTATTTCTATTACTGTGTTCCCATAATGGTAAAAGGTGTTCTCATAATTATTTATATATCCATTTTTGCTTGCAGACTATAAGTCTTAAGAATAAGATTCTACTCTTTTTATTTTCTTATCTCTGTTATATTTCAGAGGGGATATTTCATCCTCCATATGTTGAATAAATAAAAAGTATAAATTTTAGTCATTTGCAAATACAGTTTGCTACTAATTTAAATAAAGCTATTTGGGTTTTCTGCCTTTCTAATAGTATGGACAAGTTTTGCTTTCCCCACATGTGACATCCATTTTTCCATGTGACATCGGTCCTCTCTTTCTCTTGCCACCCAAAAATCCATAAATCTTCTATGTAGTGATGGTTCAACAATACTTCTTTTCTCTTCCAAGACACACAAAGCTTAAGTCATTTTCCTTTTATTATGGCTTTTACCTGCAGAAAATTCAGTTCAATTAGAAACAACACCAATACCACCACAAAAACCAGCCACTCCAAAGTTTTAAAAGGGTCTAATTGCACTTGCCATGTAGAAAATCACATGACTATGTTACTCCTCTAACAAGGGCTTAGAGGCTGGATCTGCAGTAGCCCAGTGAGTAACAAAAAGTAGAATAAAACTTGGCATCTCCTCCTTCAATTTTATCTCTCTTTTATTACCTTGCAACTTTGAGTCAGATTCTTGCTCGTCTCTACATGTAGGTGCATTAATCTCTTAAGTAGAGCTGGTCTAACTAGTGGTAATATGTGGCTTATTACCCTTAAATTTACCAAGTCCATCTCCTTCTCCTTGAAATTGAAAGTAAGATTTGCAGAGGTGTCCAATCGCCAGCTTTTACAATGTCCTATTCCAGATTTCCCAGGGTGATGCCTACAAGTCTCCAAACAATCTTCTTGAGTGTGCAGGAGAAGCAGACTTTCAGTCCATCTAACAAACTAACCTTCCCCAAGCAGGAGATGTCATGTCCAGGGAGCCAAAGTGCCCTCACATCATAAGGACTTCTCAGATGCAAACTTGTTGAATCCAGGGCCTTGTAGAAAGACCCTGGACTCAATTCCCAAAATGACAAAAACCAAACAATCAGTAAAAGAAACGTAAGTGTGAAAGTTTAGAAGACTGATGTTTTCAGAAACTAGGAAATTGATTTCCACCCTCCAGCTTCTTCCACAAGTTTCTGCCTAATGGTTTTGAGGAGAAGGATAGAGCAAAAGATCTGAGTGTTCCCTTTCCCTCCGCATGAGCAGAAGCACTGGGACTCATCCCTTCCTCACTTTTCTTTTAAAAGCAAAACTTGTCCATACTATTAGAAAGGCAGAAAACCCAATGAACTTCTGTCCAACTCAAAAATCCCAGCTGTTAAGGAAGGAATAGAAGCAAAAGCCACTTGCTGTGGAGGAAAAGAGAGATCCTCTACTTGTGCATGAGAATCTGCAGTCACGCAAAACAAAGGGCAGCAGCCAGAGGAGGAGATGAGAACTCCTACCAGCACTGCAGTTTAGCTGCGGTGGGAAAGTGAGAAAACTCCACCTGGAGACTCACCACGCAGGATCTGACAATGTCTGAACCTGGAAGACCAGAAACTGGAAACCTCCCCTTTCTGCAGAAGAGGCTGCACCTAAAGCAAGCCATAGCTTGTGGGAGGAGCCAAAATATGGAGAGCGACTGCTGTGTCAAAGTCTTTCAGTGCCTGAAGATAGGAGAGGCACAAACATTAAGAAAATCCCTCAGGTGGTGCCGACATTCCACTGAGCATGGAAGTAGCAGTCCTCAGCTGGGGAGAATTGTTATAACCTACGACTAATATAGCGCCACTTTCCTGTTCTGTATGCGTCGTTTTGCGCCAAGAGCCCCCTCCCTGTTTCCTGTGGTGACCCACATCCCCTTTTCCCAAGTATTCTGAAGTTAAAGATAGTTACAATTTTAGATTGCCCAAGGACAGGGCTGACCTGAAAACTGGGTCAAACGACAATAACCACCTTGTCTCATGTCCAGGGAATGTGCAGAACGAGCCTTTCCAGAGCATCTGCAGTCCATATGAGAAAGTAACCATGGTCACCTAACCTCAGACCCCCCCAGAGCCATCGTCCCCAATAAACATAGTGAGTCATTTAAACTGATAAATGCAATTTGCTTCTGTACCTGCACTTGCAAAACCCCTCCTTCCTTTGTTCTGATATGATATAAGCCTCTCCAGGCCACTGGAAGACGCGCAGTCCCAAATTGATTCCTAGGGAGACTGCGTCGCCAGGCCTGGCAATAAACGCTCCATTCCAAAATTTCTTCGAGTGTCTCGTGGATTTTGCTCATCCCGGGGGTCGCATACATCAAGAATTTTCTTTTCAATGCGTTAATGCAGTGATCCCCAATCATTTTGGCACCGGGGATGAGTTTTGTGGAAGACAAGTTTTCCACAAACTGGGGGTGGTGTTGGTTTTTAATTTCAAGCGCATGACATCTATTGCTCTTTATTTCTGTTATTATTCATTGTAATGTATAATGAAATAATTATACAATTCACCATAGTGCAGAATCAGTTAGAGCTCAGATCTTGTTTTTCTGAAACTAGATGGTCCTATTGAGGGTTGATGGGAGACTGGTACCTGAAGGGTGTTGCTTAGATCGGGGGTACTCTGTAGTCTTGTTTTGGTTGCTGTCGCTATTGAAAATCCTGCTCCACGAAGCTAGGGTGTTAGAAATGCAAGCAGGTTTTTCACTGCCTCTGAGGAAACCCTTGACTTTAATCCAGATCTATGGAGATTGGAAGTTGTGATGAGAGAAATAGTTTAAACACAGGTAAAACTTCATGTCTTTGTCCCTTGCTTATCTCCTTTTTAATAAACAGATTCCTAGTAGACCAGGAACAGATAGTAGCCTGTGCCCAGGGCTTATCTTCATTAGAATAACTGTAATAATAAAAAATTAAACATCTATCAGTCTTGGAGAAGATAGACTCATCTCACTCTATAAACAGCTTGCAAGAAGCAACAGAATGATCATCCTGGGATGTAAATAAATTGACTTCAATATTTAGATAATTGACATTCAGTAAAAACATATTGATATACAAAAAAGATTTAAAATTGTACCATTTCTGAAGAAACAAATTAATCAACTGACCCGGACAGACAGAAGGTCTAGATACTGGAATTACCACATAGACAGTCTAAAATACTTATAAATTGTATTTCACAGGCTCTAGTTGAAAATTTGAGAAACTTACAGAAATATTTGGAGTTAAGGAGATGGAAATTATAAAGAAGAAACACTTTTAACTTCTCCACTCTATGACAATTGGTGATTTACTTTCATAGAATTATTGTTATAATTTCCACAGCTCAGAGTAGAATTGATAAACTTAAAGGCAGATTGAATAAACTTTTTAAATGAAACACAAAGTAAAAATGTAGCAAAAAAAAAAAAACCCAAACAAACAACAAAGAATGATGACAAAACAAACCTTAGAGCATTCAAGAGTTATGGAACAATATCAATGGACTGGCACATATGCAATTGTGTACTTGGCAGAAGAGCACAAAAATGGGACAGAAGAAATATTTGCAGGGAAAGATTCATACAAAACATCAGTTGAGCAAACAGGCAAACAAAACCTACACCCATGCAGATCACAGTTGAGCTAAAATCAAAATACAAAAAGAATATCATGAAGATAAAGAAAAAATGAAATAGAGAAAAAACATATTTCTTGGGAGAAAATATGTAACCTAGCAAATTATCAAGTGATATATTTAAAGTCCTCCAAAAATAACAACAAAATACTCCAGATCTATAATTTCATATCCAGAAGAAATAAAATATGTGACATCACAAAAGACATCTCCCTTTCTGGGTCACGTTTTCCTGCTAAGGTTATCCCCATGCTAATATTTGCAAAGATTTTTTTTTCATGGATATGTGCCTGTGCATTCATCTAAAGCTGAAATATATCCAATCATGCTATTCTTGTCTTGAATTTTTCTTTAATGTGTTTACAAGTATCCTTCCTATCATAGGATACATTTATATTTCCCTTCATTTGAATCAGTATAATTTCCCACTCTATTATAACTGATCACAGTTTATTATACATTCTTCACTTAGGGAGATCATTTTGGTGATCTCCTTGGCTTTATCTCCATGAAGTTTCCTTCTTCCCTTGTTATCCTTTTATTTTTCCTCAATGACCATGGCTTAAGAATTTGGCTAAGTGAAGAAATTCTCAAAATTTTGTTTTCTGGATCTAAATAGGTAGCCTGAAACAACTCATTCCTTTCTATTGAAGTACTAATAAAAAATATGAATTCTTAACTATATCTATTCACAGCTATGTCGACTGACAATTTTGTAAACAAAAAGTTGGCAAAGCAAAACCTACAGCTCTAAAATAACATCCTACTTTGTTAGAATCTCAGTCATGGCTCAGGAAAATGGTGTCAAGTTAAGAGATGTGTAGGATTGTAGACCCTGATGGATGTGATTTTAGGTCACTTCTTACAAACTGGGTAAAGAATTGCGATTGGGTAGGTTTTATTACTTAGCTATAACAAGGGAAGTGTTATGAAGTCAGTCTTAAACAAGTGAAATATAGGTGAAATATGGTATTATGGTTTCCATCTAAAATCCCTGCAAAAAAATCTTACTTATGTTCAGAGGTGGGTCCTTGACGAGGAAGTAAGTCACTAAGGGCAGCATCTAAAATGATATATTCTTGTCCTTAGTTCCTCCTCTTTTTCCTCCTTATTCATTTTCTCTCTCTCTCTCTCTCTCTCCCTCTCCCTCTGTGTCTTTCTTAGTGTTTCTGCCTCCTCCTCGTCTTCCTGTTCTTTGGGTACTAGGGATTGAGCAGCTTTCTCTACCATGGCTTTCTAACATGCTGCTTTCACTTACGTATTTCATAAGTAAGCAGTCTTTTAGAAGCCCATCATCTAGAGCAGGTGTTTCTGGAACAAAACATTATTTTTTATTTGGTCCCAGCATTGTTAGGCACAGAGACAGGAAGCATATCTGGCATCAGTATTGTCAATGTAAGGACAGTGGGTTATGTTGGCATCGGTTCTTAGATATTGGACATTTTCATGTTAGCTTCTACCCACAGCTAAAGCTCAAAACTTTTGTGTCTGACTCCCCAGTGTCTTCTTCTAGGGTGAGGTAGAATTTATGGATTTTAACTGACAGACTATGATGAAGAAGATGGGGTGTTACTTTTAAGATAACATTACACAAGACTGTAAGCTCTGTTTTGCTCTCAGACCTTCTCAGTTGCCTTCTTATATTCCATATGGCAAAGAGCTGAGAGTGGTTTCTAAATAACATCCAGTGAGGAGCTGAGTGCTGCCTACAGCTGATGAGCACCAGAGAAAGAAAGCTCCTCCTCCTCAACTCAGCAACCCAATAGAAAGCACATTATGCTGACAACCACATAAGCTTGGGAATGAATCCTTCTAAGTTTGAGTTTGTAGCCAAAGTTACACTTTGATTGCCACCATGGGAAAGATCTAGCTAGGTGCCTCACACATTCTTTCATTGCTAGAACGAAATACCCAACAACAGCAACTTGTAGGAGGAGAGGTTCATTTGGCTTATGATTTGCATGAGATTAGTCCATGGTTGCCTAGCTCCAAGCCAAAAAAGCAGCATGGTAGAAAGCCATGGTGGAGAAAAGCTTCTCAATCCCTAGCACCCATAGATCATGAAGAAGAAGAGGAGGAAGAAAGATATAGACAGAGAGAAAGACAGAGAGAAAGAGAGAGAGAGAGAGAGAGAGAGAGAGAGAGAGAGAGAGAGAGAGAGAGAGAATGAATAAGGAGAAAGAAGAGGAGGAGCTGAGGACAAGATTATATCATTTTAGATGTTGCCCTTAGTGACTCACTTCCTCCATCAAGGCCCCACCTGTTATTGAAGATGGATGCAAGAATAGGGAAAAGAGCAATTAGTATATTTTCTTCCTTTTACCTTTGCATGATTTAATTTTACCCATTGTCACTCCCAGAACATATCTCAACATCCTCAGAGTGAAGGATGGTAGAGGATGAAGAAACAAAGCACAAGTGTCAGGAAACACAAAGGTGAGGTCAGGTGGAGCCCTCTCTCCATATGCTCTCCAGAACTGCTGAAGGACTGAAGTGCATTTATTTATACACTCGATAAATTGATGTCATGTGACACCCCTCTGCCTAGCAACCTTGTTGCTTGGATTTCTTTGGGCTCTCTGTGTTCTTGGAGCTGGAATACCTTGTTCACATGGTTCATCTTGGGTGCTCTGCATGTGTGATTGATCTCCAGCTTCAGCTGCTGCCCATAATCCATTGTTCTGAGCTATAGATATTACAGATGGTTTTAGAAATTAGATCCCAAATGTGAGGGTTCTAGAGGAGAGTAGAGTGTGTATGTGGGGTCTCATAAAAAGGGACTGAAGAATTTGGAAGAAACCAAAAGATATAAAGGTGAGTGCTGGAGTGTGTATTTCCCCAACACTTGTCCTGTGGTAGATTCCATCTCTGCTTGGAAAAGGCCAGTGGTTTCTATCTCTAGATGGAAGTATCTGCGCTATATCCTGTTCTTATTCTCTACAGTTAGTTTAAGTGATTTTCTTCTGCCACCTTGTTATGGTTTGTATTGAGGTGGCCCCCCAAGCCTCATGTAGTCATGGAAGTGGCTGAATCTAGCGTTTGTGATTGACCCATTGTCTAGTGCTGGAATTGGCAGTGTGAGTTCTGCACCTGCCCAGGGGTGGAGCTGACATACAATGTAAGGTCGGAAAGGAGACGTGTTTTCCCCCTTTTTGCAAAGTTCACGCTTGCTGCTTGCAGCTGCCATGAATGGCTGTCTCTCAGTCACACCACCCTGCCTTGGAGCCAGCTGAGTATGACTGAAACTCCAAAACTGTAAGAAATAAACCTTCCCTTCCCTGACTTTGAGTGTTGGGTATTTTGTCTCAATAATGAGAGAAAAGTAACCAAGACACACCTGCATGTTCTCCTATCTCACTGGAGTTTCTCACAACTCTAGCCATTTTAGACCACTTATATTTGATTTTTTCCTTACATCTTAGAATGCCCTGCTATTCAATATTCATCTTGATGATAAAGAAGGCCTGTTCATGCTTCATCTCAGAATTTACCTTGATTACTAAGTTATGTCTGATCCCTGAGACAGGAATAAAATTTGTATTTTGTGCTGCCTTAGCAAGTTTCCTGCTATTCACTTCTACTTCACTAGAGTTCATGCCTCCCTCTTTTTCCTTTTCTTTTTTTTTAGTTCACACTTCTTGATAGAAAATTATTCTTTCATTTTCTTCTCTGTAGAGCCTAGTGCTGTAGATTTTATAAAGTATTACCTCAATATTTTCTTGATGCCAGTTCATCTGCAAAACTTAAAGTAAAAACAATCCTCTTAAATAAACATGTGACTTTGTGAAGTTGTTAGAAAATCAATATTAATAACTCAAATATAGCAATTGAAGCTATTTTTACCAAGCAATTGAAGAATAATTTCCCAACTCTTTTTTTCCAAGCCATTCTCTACCACACAGAATTGGAAAGCCTGTGAAATTTAGGTCAATTTACCTTTGGCTCAGCAGGAATACAATTGCAAAGTTAGGTAACTTACAGAACAAGAATATGCTCACATTTTCTTTAGAAGTCTTTAGATTGTAAGGTTTTAGACTTTAGATTTTATCGTTGGAGCTTCATTTTCTTTTGTTATGGTTTAAATATTTCTCCTTTTTGCTATCATTTTTTAAAAATATTTTTGGAAACAAAAGTTGAGTAACTATAACTATATAAAGTTATGTAAAAAGTTATATAAATTTTTATTAAGGATAATATCAAGTAGCTGCTACTTGAGAAAGTAATCATCAAAAATATATAAACAAAAATACTAATTTTACAGTGTCATTATTTCACTACTTTTACTTATGTGGGTGTCACATTTTCATTGTTACTATCAAATATTTTTTATTTTATCTGTGTTTTACTATTGAAAGTCTAGAATATGAAATCATTACTCCAGTTTATGATATTTTCATATTGTGATTGGAAAAAACAGGTAAAGGAAAAGCACTATATTTCATAGCTGTTTTCAAACTATTTTATAGCTAATCTTATATGTCCATTTGTAAAATTAATGTGTCTATACAAGTTAAAATTTTTATATGATAAAATAGAATCTGACTTATTTTTCTGCATAAAAATACAGGTACTTGATAATGTTTTCGTTAGTAATTTTAATCATTTTACATTGAACACATTTCCTTACTTAAAAAACTAAAAATAATAAACCACTTATATATAACAATTGCTTAAGCACCTTAATTTTGCATCTTATTTCAATAATGTCAAAATGGGAAAAGTACAACATGTCAAAGATATGGCTTTACATTTTGAGCAAAGTTGTGACAAATTTCATGACCAGCTGTATGTTAGTTTTTTGAAAGATCATGCATTACATAACATCAATAATTTTGACACTTGAACATTAGCTTTCCTTATGAAATTAGAAGTAAGCTTAAAGTTTTCTAAAGGATAAATAGCACAAAAGTTAGAGTATGGCTGAAAGATCATGGGTTAAAGACAAACTTTCAGTAAAAAATTGGGCAAGAATACATAGACTTTAAATAGCATATTTATGAAACTCGCATTTATTCAGGGGATGTAAAACTTACAAAACTCAGAGATCAGTGGATTTTATAGCATCATGGTACTTTTTTTTTAAATTAGTGGCCCTTCTAGTTAGTGTAAATCATAGTTTAATTGTGTCTCCTAAAGTTCATGTATTAGAAACTTTTAATCCAATGCAAGAGTTTGGGGTAGTGGGACCTTTGAGAGGTGACTGAATGATGGGAGTGCTGTGCTCATGAATGGGTTGAGGTTGTGATATTCAGAAGTGAGCTATTGATGAAAGGGAGGACTTGAGCCTCCTCTTCTCCCTTGGCACAGACATACATATGCCTAGTATTCACCATGTGATATCTTCTGCCATGAAGAACCATGTCTTGCCATAGCAAGACATCCTTCATTGATTTACTCTTTTGATCTTGACCTTCATCGTGGGAAACACCTTCTTGCTTTTCAAATTACTCAATCTCTGGCATTTCATTACAAGGAAAAAACAGAGACTAAGTGAATATTTTAATAAATTTAATAACTCAGTGAGTATCTACTTGATTTACTCTTTAGGCATAATTTACAGAAAAATGTATGCTACTAAAATTTTGAAAACAGATTGGAAATTTACTGTGCATTTTACTATGCAATTTTCCAGCACAGAAGTTCAAAGATATTTAATTAAGTTGAGATGCAAAATAATTATAATTGTAAGAATTCCATGAATTTTTAACAAACATAGGAATAATTCTTTAAACATTTAATTATATAAGCGATCTAATTCCCTTATGTGTGTTTAACTGGAAAAGCTATGAAGAATAACTGTCCACAAACATTCTTAGAGCCTCTAAAAGTAGAGTCCATTGAAGTGGACTCAGTTCCAACACAGCAGGACGATTTTTGATCTTCTCTCCTATGCATGTGGCCTTCCAACTGCTTCAAGCTACTTAAGGCCTCCAACTACACAGTATGTGTTATCCCTAGAGCATCCCTCCTGAATTTACAGAAAGAGACACTCATACATGTCACATGTTATGGGTTACATCAGAAACCTAAGTCACTAGTGATAGCTGCAAGAGAAGTATCAAGAAAGGAAAGTGAAGGGACTGTGGTTAATCACATTTTTCAAGAATATCAATAATATTGGAGCTCAAGGAAACTTAACTTTTAAACACTTTTTAAGGCTAGAGAATGTAAATAAAGTATCTTTGGCCAGACTGATACCACATGCCACATACCTGTAATCTCAGCTACTTTGGAAACTTTGAGGTCATTGGACAATTAAGGGGAACTTGTCTTAACATAAAAATGTCTGGGAATATAGCTCAGTGCTAGAGCATTTGTCTAGCATATGCAAAGCCTTGGGTTCAATACCAGGTGCAAAATAATAAAAGGTCTGGAAGCTGGGGTTTAGTTCACTGGTACAGTGTGTGCCAAGCATGCAAAACCTTGGGTTTGATCCTCAGCACTGCAGAACCAAAAACCAAAAAACATATTTGTAGTACATGATGTTTACATTCCTTGTGTGTAGTTGGTTCATGTCCATGACACAGTTTAATTTTTTTATCCCTGTACTAACTGATAAAACCATACTATAATAAAAGAAACCAAAAAAACAAGAATCTCTGCAATAGTAAATTTGATAGGACACAGAGGCCATAAATGACTTTATCCATCTTGTATTGGACTCTTTCACACCAAGGCATGGATTGTGTTTAGAAATTACTTCTTAGGCTTTCTCTCCTTGTTGAAGACCTGCCAAATTAACAGCACTGGTACTACTTGCTTAAAAGTACTCTGTATTTTACACAAAGAGAAAGGTTGTATTTTATAATTTTTAAGTAAGTTTCTTTTTTCTAGAGGAGTGGCTACAGATTCATATGGTATCAAAATTCCACTAAAAAAGCTTTTCATTATTTACTCCAACCAAAACTTGCTCCACATACTTTTAAATATTTCACCATAATTGCCCCTGTTATGTTATAATTTGTGGTTAGTTTACAGAAATTAGAAGTGCTATCTTACGAAAGACGATTTTCCACATTTTAGAAGATCAGATTTAATTCAGGTATAATAATGATATTT
>RJWT010016841.1:0-19644 GCA_004365215.1 Cuniculus paca | reverse complement strand
GTATTCTATATAGATATAAAAATGACTATGATTTCAAGAACACCAACAGAAAAAACCACAAAGCAGGGCAAAAAATTAAACAGAGGGGAAAGGTAAAGAACCAACAGCAGAAAGATAATGACAAAAATAAGCCAATATATATCATTCATAATCATTAATGTTAATGACGTCAATTCACTAATTAAAAGAAGCAGACTGGCAGAATGGATCAAGTAACAACATCCATCCATATGCTGTCTACAAGAAACCCATCTAACCCAAAAGGAACTCATAGACTGAAAGGCAAAAGATGGAAAACAATACTTCATGCAACAGGAACCCCCAAAAAGCAGAAGTAGTTATTCTGTTCACAGACAATGTGAACTTCAAGTTAAGAATGATCAAAAGAATACAGAAGGTCACTAAACACTGATCAGGTGAAAACTTCAAGGGAAAGAGATAACAATCTTAAAAATATATGCACCAAATATGGAAGCAACCAGTTATATAAAATAAATATTAATAGACATGTAAGATCAAATAGGCAATAACAGAATTATAATGGGAAACCTTAACACCCCATTGATACAAAGAGACAGATCAAATAGACAAAAACTCAGCAAAGAAATAGAAATGAATCAAACTTGTGAACAAATGGGGTTGGTAGACGTGTACAGAGTTTTCCACCCAACATCAGAATACACATTCTTCTCAGCTTCACATGGGACATTCTCTAAAATAGACTATATACTTGCCCATAGAACATGTTTAAGTAAATGCAAAGGAATTGATATTATCCCATGCATATTATCTGATCATAGTGCCATGAAACTGGAAATTAATGACAAAAGAAACTGCAAAAATTCCATAAACACATGGAAATTAAACAATACATTCCTGATTAATCAATGGATTACAGAAGAAATTAAAGAAGAAATAAACAATACTTACAAGTAAATGAAAATGCAAATACAACCTACTGGAACCTGTGGGATACAGTGAAGGCAGTCCTCAGAGGGAAATTTATTGTGGTGAATTTCCACATCAGGAAAATGGAATGAACACAAATAAACAACCTGATGCTACACCTCAAACATCTAGAAAAAGAAGATCAAGTGAAGCCCAAAGCCAAAAGAATGGAGAAAATTATAAAGATCAGAGCAAAAATTATAAAAATCAGAGCAAGAATTAACACTGTTGAGACTAAGAAAACAATACAAAGAATTAACAAATTGAAGAGTAGGTTCTTTGAAAGAGTAAATAAAATTGATAAGCCCCTAGCCAACCTTCTCAAGAAAAGGAAAGAAAAAAACTCAAATTCATGCCATAAGGAATGAAAAAGGTGAAATCACTACAGACCCTGTGGAAATAGAGCAGATTTCAATAGCTACTTCAAAAACCTTTACTCTCATAGGTTCAATAACACAGAAGAAATGAACAGATTCCTAGAAACCTATGAATTACCAAAGCTGGATCAAGAAGATGTAAAACTGCTAAATAACCCAATTTCAGTTAAGGAAATTGAAAATGTAATTAGAACCTTACCAACAAAGACAAGTCCAGGTCCTGATGGATTCACTGCTGAATTCCATAAGAAATTTAGGAAAGACTTAATGCCAACACTGCTGAAACTCATCAATGAAATTGAAAGGGAAGCAATTCTCCCTAACTCATTCCTGGAAGCAAGTATTACCCTAATACCAAAACCAGAGAAAGACCCAACCAAAAAAGAGAACTACAGGCCAATCTCCTTAATGAACATAGCTGCAAAAGTCCTCAATAAAATACTGGCATACAGAATGCAGCAAGTCATCAAGAAGATTATACACCATGACCAAGTGGGATTCATCCCAGGAATGCAGAATGTTTCTATATATGCAAATCAATAAACATAATACACTATATCAATAGAGCCAAAGATAAGAATCACATGATCATCTCAATAGATGCAGAAAAATCTTTTGATAAAGTCTAACATTTGTTGATAAGAGCCCTACAGAAAATCAGAATAGATGGCCTTTACCTTAATCTAATAAAAGCCATCTATGAAAAACCAACAGCCAGCATCATATTAAATGGACAAATACTGAAAGCTTTCACTCTAAAATCAGGAACAAGACAGGGCTGTGCAATATCACCACTCCTATTCAATATAGTTCTGGAAATGTTAGCCAGAGCAATTAGACAAAAGAGAGATATAAAAGAAATAAAGATAGGAAAGGAAGAAGTTAAATTATTATTATTTGCAGAAGACATGATACTCTACATAGAAGATGCCAAAAACTCCATTGAAAGATTTCTAGATGTAACAACCAAATTCAGTAACGTAGCTGGATACAAAGTCAACACTCAAAAATCAATAGCATTCCTGTACACAAACAACAAACTCTCTGAGAGAGAAATAAGGGAAACCACACCACTCATAAGAGCATCCAAAACAATGAAATACTTAGGAATCAATCTAACAAACGAAGTAAAAGATCTGTACAGTGAAAATAGTACTCTAAAAAAAAGAAATAAAAGTGGACTTCAGAAAATGGAAAGACATTCCTTGTTCATGAATAGGAAGAACCAACACTGTGAAAATAGCCATTCTCCCAAAATTGTTATACAGATTTATTGCAGTTCCAGTCAAAATACCATTAACATACCTCACAGATCTAGAGAAATCATTCCTAAAATTCATCTAGAACCAGAAAAGACTTAGAATAGCAAAGACATTTCTGGGCAACTAAAGCAGGGCAGGAGGCATCAAAATCCCTGACTTCAAGTTATACTACAAAGCTAGTGTGATAAAATCAGCATGGTACTAGAATGAAAACAGACCCAAAGATCAATGGAATAGATTAGAAGATACAGCCACAACTACAAACACACTCAGTTGCCTTATCTTTGACAAAGGGGCTAAACTTGTTCACTGGAAGAAGGATAACCTCTTTAATAAGTGCTGCTGGAAAAACTGGCTCTCTATATGGTGAAAACTAAAAACAGACCCATCCCTATCACCATGGATTAAAGTCAAAATGGATCCAAGATCTAAATATTAAAACAGAGACACTAAATCTGCTGGAAGACTAAGTAGGTAGAAATCTCGAAGACATAGTTGTAGGAAGAGAATTCATGAACAAAAATCAAACTACATGGGAAATACTTCCCAGAATCAATAATTGGGATCTCATCTTATTAAAGCTTTTGCATGGCAAAAGAAATCTCCAACAGAGTGAAAAGAAAACCACGAATTGGGAAAAAAAAAACTCTTAGTCAACTGTCCCTTAGACAAAGGACTTCTATCTAGAACATATAAATAATTTTTTAAAATGAGGCCCCCAAAATTCAAAGACCCAATCCAAAAATGGGCATCTGAGAATAATACACACTTCTCAGCTGAAGAAATACAAATGGCAAATAAATACATGAAAAAATATTCAGCATCATTGGTCATTAGACAAACGCAAATTATAACAACATTGAGATTCTGTCTCATTCCAGAAAGAATGTCCAGAATCAAGAAATCAACCAATAATAAATGCTGGAGAGGCTTGGGGAAACAGGAACTCTTCTCCACTGCTGGAAGGATTATACACAGTTGCAACCACTGTCGAAATCAGTGTGGAGAGTCCTCAAAAAGCAAGGATTAGAGGTCCCATTTGACCCAGCTATCCTGCTTCCGGGCATATTCCCAGAAGATTTGAAAACATCATACCACAGTGATATATGTGCACCCATGTTTGTAGTAGCACAATTTGCAATAGCCAAATCTTGGAAACAACCCAAATGCCCATCAACTGAGGAATGGATAAAAGAGATGTGGTATTTTTATACAATGGAGTACTACTCAGCTATAAAGGGAGGTCAAATTGAGGCTTATATAGGTAAATGGATGCAACTTGAAACCTTACTCATAAGTGAAATAAATCAAACTCACATGTATAAATACCATATTGTCTCCCTAGTGTAAGAAACTGAGAGTAAATAAGATCCAAAATCTTCAATAAATATTGTGAAAGGGTAAGAAATTGCTCCAAGGGGAATAATAATTTGGATAGGGAAAAGGAGAAAATAAGGAAGGGAGAAGAAAAAAGATACAAATTTGTTGATATATACACAAGATAGCTAAGATGATTGTACTCCTAATTCTATTAGTTCTTGGAAAAGAACAGTTAATACTCATATGATTAGATCAATTTTGCATGCATATATCTGGTAATCTGAGCAACATTTTGAAGATAACTATACAAAATAACAACCATTGTTAAATTTCTGTGACCTCTTTTTGAAAGCCTATATTGTAGTTTGGGTTTTTTTTTTTTCCTCTTTAAAATAAAATTAAAAAAATAAAAAGAAGAGCAGAAATCCTGGCCACCATCTTCTACCCGTTAAAGTACCACTACGAAACCATGGGTCTAGTCTTGCCTATGCAGATAGTCTTGTATTCTTTCTTTAGTTACTGTAATTAAAGTCACATAGTTTTTTACTTTCTAAGCTGGACAGTTTAGCAATGTGTCTCTGATTGGTTTTATGAAACCTTAATAAGAGAAAATTTTATCAAAGATTTTAATGTTTTGTAAAGTAGAATGTGGTCTTATTCATTCAATCATTCCAACTTTGGATAATATATTTGTTTCTATATCTTAAATTATAAATAAACCCATCATGTATATCCATCCTACTGCCCATACACACACGCAACATACATACACATCATGCAAATGTACACACATACACACATATATGTACAGGTGTTTGCTACAAATACATATACGTAATATTTATAAAATGTTATATAGTGTAGCAATACACATGTTGTTTTGTACATATGTAATGCTGTTTGATAATATAGGTAACTGTATTATAAACAACAATATTAGTATTACAAGACTATGATTATATAACCTGACATATACACATCTATATAGTATATACTTTATTATAGATACTACACAATTTTCACTAATAAAGAATACATGAAAATATAGTATATATTGCATAACAAACATACTGTATAATACATCATACCTCATATACATATATATATATATATATATAAATGTGCCCACTGTATAAAAACTCTATGTCTCTATACATAGAAAAACTTCATATATATATATAGAAGAGAGAGAGAGAGAGGCAGACAGAGAGAGTGTGCAAATGTGTTCATGGACGTGTGCATGCCAGGATATATTGTTTCTGAGTTACCTTTGAAATTGTACTTCAAGAGCACTGTCATAGTCAAGGTTTGCAAGGAGAACAAGACAATACAGGACACATAATTCACAGAATTATTTTATGATTATTTTTAACACCAAAGTGTTAAATACAAGAAATGCAGGAAATCTCCCCACACACTAGGACCCAAGGAACCTGCTGAGGGCCTGGATCCCACAGCAATGTCCTGCAAGAGTCTGGGTAAAGACCTAGAGCCCATGACAATGCCCGCCATGAGTCCAAATGGAGGCTTGGAGCCCACGACAAGGACTCATACAAGTCTGGTTCACAGATCTGCACTGGGAAGGCCCAAAGGTCAGCAGTGGCAGTTGGAAAGTCTGTGCTAGTGGGATGAAGGATCTGTGCCACCAGGCTGAGGGTTCTGCACTGGAACTAGGAAGCGATGCTTAAAGGACGAGGGCTTCCCTGAAAAGTACCACGGCCATCCTCAGCAACAACAAGGTCCTAAGCTCTTCTAACAATGAGAACAGCCGAGTTCATAGCAGGAAAGAATCTGGACAAGTTCCTCCAGGAGAACCAGTGGCAAAACAGGAGAACCAACAACACCACAAAGAACCAACGACACCAAACTCTTCCTCTCTAATTCTCCTTTGTATGCTGGCAACAGTCCTCAGGTGGGCCATCCACACTCCGCACCACGCTGATTCAGTTCAGCTGGTATCACAAGTTGACCCCCAGTTGTCAATCCACCACAAGCACAGTTTTTAAATCTGCTCAGACCTGCTTTTCTCCATTTTAAAGAGTTTACTGAAGTATTTTTCTATATCAGGCACACACAGAAAAGAGAAAACAGACCCACATCAAGGGCAGAAAGGATTGCCACTATGGACACTCCTGATGTAGTTGCTGCTGCGTCCAAGGGCAGCTGGTACCCTAACACACAATAGTGTGAGTTAATTTTGTTTGCTTTTGAAATTTATGTACTTCAAATCTCAGTGCATGTACTTTTTGTTTTGGGCTTCTTTTTCTCAACATTAATTTTGTAATCGTTTAAATATTGCTATCCTGCATTGTAGTTTGCTCATTTTCTTGTGGTAGTCTATTTTTCCACTGTCCTAGTGTACACAGTTTTAACCATTCTATTGTGGCTGGCCTTTGAATATGCCAGTCTGGAGCTGTTTTACATGATGCTGTGGTTAATATTACTGTATCGATCTCTTAGTGAATATGTACTTGTACTTCTTTTGGGTTTACCTATCCTACTTAGGCAAAACACCTTCTGTGTCTGCATTTTCTTATCTGTAAAATGAGGAAAATTAGATCACCTACTTAGTCTAGGGGTAAATGAAATAATCCACATGAAGTCCTCAGGGCAGGCCCAGGCATAAGACTCAGTCTGTACTATTTTATGCCACTCCTGGTCATCGGCTGTGGCATTATCATTAATGGTGATTAAGCATTGAACAGGGAGAAAGCACTTTCTAGACAGAGTGATTGGCTTATGCAAAAACATACAGGAAAGAGCCTGCCACGATGAAGAAGCAGCGAGAAGTCTCCTGCCTCACTCATGGATGTTTGACAGGGTGAGACAGAAATGTTTGGCTAGCACTGCTAACTCAATTGTTCTCTTTCAAAAAGAGGCTTATTAAGTTCCCATTTCATTCTGTAGGTTATGCAACTCGAATGAGAAGCAAATAGTCGGTTATTTAGAACAGTGTGTGTCATGGATGTCTCTTCCATAAGAATGAAGTCAGAACAGTGACCTCACTGTGCAGAAGACAGATCTGCTTTCTGTGGGACCGGCAGGGCCTTTTTCCTACTTTCTTTTTCAGATAAATGCATGTTCTTAGGAAATCCACGGAAAAGCCCCTTCCTTTGTAGGACAGGCTCTTTCCACGTCCTCTAGGCTGCAGGGTGTCCCAGGGTGCTTTCACTGGAATGCGGAGTCATATTCTTGTCTTACTGGATTTCATCTCTGACTATTATGCAGGAAGCCTGAGGCAAGCAGGGGTTTCCCAGGCCACAGTCGTCCTCAGTCTGGCAGTGCAGGGCAGTTTACCAGCGAAGTTACTATGCCCCAGAGAAGCCCTCCTGAGGTTAGCGTATGGAGTTTGGATTTGGGGATCTTCTTGTTTGTTGTGTGATTTGGCACCATGCTTTTGAAAGTAGGGACTCTCAGGCTCACTTTTGAAGCTTCCCTTTTGGGGTTGGAAGCTACGCTGGCTCGCTTCTGTGTGCTGAGAGTAGACAGTGTCTCTGGCTGGAAGGGTTTCATGTGGAAAGTTTGGGGGCCAGGGTGACAACACAACAGCTGAATAATTCCTTTCTTACTTTAAGAATGTGACGATAGTCTGTCTTCATACCAACTGGCCAGCCTATTTCTAAACACAGTGGGACACAGCTGTTCAAGGTTATTTCCCTCAAGATCCCCCCTTCCAAAAAAAAAAAAAGCCATCTTCACAAAGAGAAGAAAAGGATGACAAGTGTGGGGAAGGGACTTCTCCCTTCACAGACTGGGACTTTGGTCTTCCCTTTTGAAGAAAGAGTGAGTGCTATGGTGTACTGGTAAAGAGTGGGAGATCAGGCTCCAGCTGCAGCTCATTTGCCATCTCCTGCAAGATGCTGGGGAGAGCGGGAAGCCACTCTCAGTCAGTTTCTTCCCCATGACCCTGGCACATCCACAGCTTTGTGTGGCGGATGTGAGGCCTCGGTGAGATCATATGCCCTGAGCTCACAGCCGTCACTGGCACAGAGTAAGGGCTGATATAGTGTTCTATGTCTCCTTTTTCTATCCTGTGCCTTTTCTCTGCCAATTCATTTCCCTTTTTGGCCCAGCTTTTCTTCTTCTCCAAGTCTTGTTTAGCGTGTCTCCTTTGATTCACTCAATGCTACTGTCCACTTTCCTTACCGCAGCATTTACAATGACACATTGTAAATGTAATTGCATAGCTGGGTAATTTCTTCCTGTAAGTGGACCCAGGTAAGCAAGGTATGCTTGCCATCATGTGTATTGCCTATCACAATGCATGCCAAGTGATCAGTAGTCAGTACATACTAAATTTTATAGTTATCAGATATGCAATAGATCTATTGAAGAAAAGCAAGCTGACACCCCTAGATTTCCTCCAGTCACAGCAAATCCCACCCCTAGATACATTCAGCCAGTCCGGGTACAGCACACCAGAGAACACAGGACAGAGTCTCTATCTGGTGCTTCTCCACCTCTCTCCACTCCCATCTATTGGTGGCCACTTCACCCTGACCATCTCAATTCAAGTCTTCATAGCTTTTGAATTCCATCTGCTCTTGCTGCATAACAGCTACCTGATATTCCACACCTTTTAAAGAATCATGTTCTATTATGCTTTGTGTGAGTACCGATTGGCTTTTAGGTCATTCTTGCTCTCCTTCGGGCCTGCAGGCTCCTCTGGGTCTTTCAGGGCGGAAGCGTAAGTAGGCGAGTGGAGACAATGGTGGTCTTTATAGGTTTAGGCTCAGCAACCTCATTTCTTCATTAGCAAGCTTTATACTGTTGACCAAAGTGAGTCACATGGCTGAATTTGGAGTGGTTGTGAACTGGATGTTTGTGTCTCCTCAGAATTCAAATGTGAAATTCTAGCCCTGAGCGTGAGGGCATTGGGAGGCGGAAAGGTGGCCTTGGGAGGTAACTGAGTCAGGAGAATGGAACACTCACGAATGAGATTAGTGCCACTGCAGGAAGAGACAGAGCTGCCTTCTTCTCTCCTCTGCCAGGTGATGCAAGAAAAAGCTGGCCATGCGCAGCCAGGAAGCAAGTCCTCACCCTCATCACGTCTGCTGCCACCTGTGCTCGATGTCACAGCTGCCAGGACCACAGGAGATGCGTGTCTGTTATTCAAGTCGTGTGGATGTAGACTGTTACACATGCCCGGAAGATGAGAGACCAACCTTAGAACCCTCTTTCCAGGAGAGAGACCTGCACTGTTTCCGTGGTATCGTGATACAGGTTGGAGGAAAGTATTTTCTCAGGAAAGAATCAGATAATTCATTCATCCAAGCTACACAGTCAGTGAGTAACATGGCAGTTGCTTTTTATCCTAAAGAAATCAGCCTCTGAGTCCTAGATATCTTGGAAGTTTTAGTAATGGGATAAGCAACTTCAGATCTTCTGAAATCATTAATCACCAGGCGTTTAGTGGACACAAAAAATGTCCTCAACATCAAATCAAACACTTTAGAGAACACATATGGGAAATTGTTATGGTTCATAATTTAAAGATGTTGACAGATTAACTGTAGAAAAAAAATTAAAAAAGTTAAAACTTCTCAAAATAGCAAATAACACAAAGATGAAATAGGCTTGAAGGACTGTTTCTTAACACCTGCTATGTAATGCCTGAGAGGTAGGTTCTGCATAGCTTTCATCTTATTGCTTACAAAAAGGTTTGGAAAGTACGTTTTAACTCTAAGACCTTTACACATTCTGTCTTAAAATAAACAAAGCTAGCAGTTTTTTTTTTTTTCCAAGCAGACTCATGACACAGAGCAGGATTAAGGACTGTCCTTTTTGATATCCTTGTTTTTCATGGATAAAGTAGAAATGGCAGCGAAACTGATCTCATAGAGCTACTCCGATGATTCATTGAGATGAATTTTACATGTCTCACCCTTTAAGAGGCAACCTGGCAGTAAGAAGGAGTATGGGGTAGTGGAGCAAGGAATTGGACCCTGGCTCAGATCCCAGAAAGGCAACTTACGAAATCCATGCTGGGTCAGTTGATCTCAGCAGTTCTCAGTTCTATCATCTGAGAGATGGGGATAATAATACTGCTGACTTCCTGGAGTTGCTAAAAGGAAAACCAAGTTGATGTTGAGCACACAGTGCTAGCAGTAATGAGTGCACTATGAATAATTTCTACTCATACTACCACCACAGTGTCTGACACGTGGACTTACATACACTTTAGTGGATTAAAGCTGGTCCTAAATCTTCATTTTGGAACCAGACCAAAATCCATTCCACTTAGAGGGACTATAACTAAAGTCTTGGGAGCTGATTATTTGGTTTTGGAAGTTAGACTTCAAAAACGATGCAGATTGAATCAGTGGGCAATGGAAATATAGTTATTTGTTGAGAAGCAGAAGATCAAACAGACATAGGCAAGCATCTGAGGGGGCAGGAGAAATGTAGAATAAAAAAGCTGGTGTGGCTGGAGTTTCAGATTTGCTCATAGTGGAGCTTCTTGGAAGACAAATCACCTCAGAAGTGAATTTGGGAGACTAAGTTTTAGGGGGAAAAGGTTTTGAGTGTCTGATGTTTTGGTTATCAAATATTCTGGGCGGGGGGAAGTGCTAGATGAACAATTGAGGAAAACTATTTTACAGAGAACTTTGAAAGTCACTGTCCCATGCCCTGGTACCGATGCTGAGAAGGAGCAAGTCACTGAGAGCAAGAACATTACATGCTTCAGTATGCTGGAGACTGAGGCAAGAGATAAGGGCATGGTAGGCTGGCTGGGACGCCGGATGTACCCTGCATCAGAATGGAGTCTAAATAAAAGGATGTGACCTGTCAAACACAGCCAGGATGTGTGGAAAGGACAACTTCTGATGGACCAGATCTAGGAGGATATAAAATGCAGCAGCCATTGACTTCACGACCGCTACAATCTTGCTGTTCTACTGTCTTACTATTTCTGCAGGTGCCTGCCTTGTGTGCAGGATGTGTTTCTTCACATTGTTTTCTTTCCTTCATTCTTCCCTTTTCTTCCTTTAAATAAGAGTTTCATTTACTTGTTCTTTACTTCTCCTGGCCAATTCTTTGGCCAGTTCAAAAAGAACCTGGAATCATCAGACACCACACTGTTCAACAAGACTCTAGGAAAAGATAATAATACCTGGGTAGGAGGCAAAGGCACAGATATCTTAGAGAGGGACCAGTAAAAGAAAAACAGTCAAATAGCACTTTCTTTTTTACTGGATTTATTCCTGGTGATATCAGAGATATTTCTGGTGATTGATCTGCTATCCAGTGATGCTGAAAGAAGGTAACTCTCAAGAATTATTCTCAGTGATGAAATGGTGTGTTACATTAGAGAAATTAAGTGATAAATGGATCTGCTTTGAGAGAGAATGTTGCCACTTCCCTGGTTTTCTAGAAGAAAAAGAAGCTTAAGCCTTCTGTATAAACCCTGTGATTAAAATAGTCTTTCTAGCCACTTAAAGGAAAGAGTCTCTTTTAGTGATTCATGACCCTCCAAACCCTTCCGAGACAGTGGTAAGATCAAGAGAGCTATAGCCCTGCATTTTATGGGCAGACTGCTGGCTCAGTTATGAGGTATGGCTCCTCAGGAGCTTGCCGATATTCTTTCTTTTCAGACTTCTAGGTTGGACCTTACTCTGTTCCTCCTCCCAGACACTGTTCCATGACTATAAAGAGACCATGGAAAGAGCACAATTGGCAGAAAATTAACAGAGTTATTTTAAATTTTACACCAAGATATAGTCAATTATGGGATAAATTAGTTTCTATTTGTCACTGCTCTGGTTCAGATGTTGCCTCTGCCCCAAAGTTCTACGTACTAAAATCTTGGTCTCCAGGGTGGCAGTTGTGGTCTTTTAGCACATGGGGCAGAAAGTCCCTTTGATCACAGAAGGCATGACCTGCCTTGCTGGGAACTGTGGGACTCTGACCCTTTTCTCTGACTTTTTTTTCTTCCTGGTCACTTGGTGAGCAGTTTTCTCTGTCATGAGGTTTCTGCCATCACCCCTGGTGTGTCCACCAGAGACCCAGAGCAGTGGGTCCACCCAATACTGAATTTGGAACATCCAAAACTGAATCAAAATAAACCATTCCTCTTTTTAAGTTAATTATCTCAGGTGTTTTGCTACAGTAACAGGAAACGGACTAACATAATCACATTTGGGAAATTATATATACCACAAGTTTAAAACTGAACTGGTGATACATTTTCTGAATAATTCCTCATTCCAGGACTACTGAAAGTAATTGAAACATGGCTAAAATATGAAAATGCCTATAAGTTAGGTAAAAAGTCCCCTTAATTTACAAAAATATCTCCTGGAAAATTCTCTTCTGTTAATTGCAGACTTCATTTATTGAGAACCTGCTGTGTACTAGACAAGGTTTATAAGCTCACAGGCAGTGATAATCTTAGAAGCTCTGTATTCTTAGTCCTTTTTGACAAATGAGGAAACAGCCTAGGAAGAGGTTTGCTAAGTCATTCATTTATTTACTATATAAATACTTACTGAGTAGTGAGTCTATGTTTGCCACTGAGAACAGGGTTCTGAAAATGACCGAGCAGATATCTGCCCCTGTAGAGCCTTTAAGTTGTCTCACTGGGGAAGCATTGTCTCCAGTGTCAACAACCTACTGGGAGCAGAGAGGGGAATTATTAGGTCTGCAGACTCTGGGTTCTTTCCGTTATCAGTAAAGAGGTTGAAGCAGGCCTTACTGGGATCCTAAAGCAACTTTGATTTTATTATGCCATTATTTGTACTTGTTTGTCTTTCCCAGCCTGTTTGTTTTAGTTTTACTGAGGGTGTTTTCCAGATGATTTCCTTGCCCTCCCCCCTGGCAAGTTGTCGCCGTGAGTCACCAGTGAAACTGGAGTAACAGCTCCAGGCTGAGAGCCCCACCCTAGCTCATCTCTGAGTGGCAGATTGCCTCTGTCCCCACAGCCAGCAAAGGGGAACAATGCCTTGGGTCAAACCCCCAGAATGTTCTGAACACTTTAACTTCATGTAGAATCTGGTTAAGCCTCGGAAGGGTGTGGGAGCTTTGCACAGAGGCCTCACGCATTTCAAGGAGCTCCCTGCGATTGTAGGCCCTGGCTGCAGAGAACAGACAAAGCTGTTCAGCTATCTGGTGGGTCCACACACAGTAGAGGAACTTCCAGGTTACAAAGGCACCACCCACGAATAACCACAGAAACACTAATATGGATTTTTCTCGTCTGTAACATCCTCTATGTAATTTTTTAAAACAAGTCTATAAAAAAGCAGATCAATAACTATGCTACAGAGTACTAGACTCAAGCCTAGAAAGGTTTAGGAATTTTCCTGAAAATGCAGAAGTGATGTGTTAGTTACTTTCTTGTTGCTGGAGCAAAATACCAGTTAAAGGAGGAGAGGTTTATTTTAACTCACAGTTTGTAGAGGTTTCAGTCCACAGTCAGTTGTCTCCGAGGCAGGGTGGCAGGGCAGAAGGGCAAGGTAGAGGAGAAAGAGCTCTTCATATAGCAGTCAGGAAGCAGTGAGACTTCCTTCTTTTCTTTTCACTCCATCCGGGCTACAAACCTATTGGCTGGTACTACCTATGCCGAGGGTGGGTTTTCCCTCTTCAGTAAACCCATTTTCCACACCCAGAACTATGGTAAGCCAGTCAGTGGACTAATCTGGCCTCACTCATCCATGATCCAGTCACTTTCGAAAATCTCCACCTATGAGGCCTTAGGGAGACATCTAGGTGTAAGCCATAACATTCTGCCTCTGGCCCCCAAAAGGCTCATGCACATCCACGGATGCCAAATACATTTACACATTAACGTGTAACAAAACACATTAATTTATACATTAATTTGTGCAAAATACATTAATCTACCTCTACAAGTTGTCAAAGTCCCAATACTTTCAGCATTGCTGTTCAGTGTACCTTCAAGTTCTCCTTTGAAATTTAAGACAAACTATTAGCTGCAAGCCCCTGTAGAAATGAATAGAAATTTAAACACTTCCAACATACAATGGAACAGGATAAACACTCACATTCCAAAAGGCAGAAATGAGAAAATGGAAAGGAACGGGACCAAAGCAAGACCAAAACACAGCAAGGCAAAGATTAAACCCCAGAGTTCCACATCCAGCATGGGGCAGCTTGTGGCAAGCTGTGGACTCCAAAGGGTTTGAGTGGCTCTGCCAGTGGTTGCAGCTCTCACAGCCTCTCAACAAGGCTGAATCTGCTCATTTTTTGTGGCTTTCCCGCCTTTTTCAACCTTCCGGGTTGCACTTTTGACATCCCAACCTCACACCTTGCATTCCACATGCACCAAAAACCAGCACCACATCAATGATGCCAGCCTGCCGCCATCTGCATGGTAGTCAGGCTTCCTTCTCTGGCTGCAAGAACTGAGTTCCAAGATTGTTGAGCGCTATGAGCTCAATCCGGAGGAAGAAATTCCCTAGGCCCCTGCCATTCTGGAACATGGTGCCTGGGGCTCTTTTCTCAAAACAAAGTCTTTCACTTTTGCAATTTTGCAATTAATTTGAGAATGCAAAGGAGGAAGTCCTGGTGGCTCTTGTGATGCTCTCAGGTCATTTTTTTTTCTATTGTCTCGCTCCCAAGTACTGTACTTGACTTTTTAATGTTTATCTTTTCAGCCACCGCGTTCTATTCTACCCCTTACTTGTAGGCTGTGGGACTTTTCCAAAGCTCCTTTTCAGCCAAACTCAAAAATCCTTACATCATTCTGCTAGGACCTTTACTCTTGATTCGCAATCTTGATCTGGCTGAAAGCCTCCAGAAGTAGCCATGCGACTGCCTCACCTTTAGAGTGCCTACAAAGCTATTGGTTGGTGCTGCCCATACTCAGGGTGGGTCTTTCTTTTTCAGTAAGGCCGTCACCCACACTCAGAACTATACTAAACCAATCAGGGGACTAATCCAGCATCACATACCTGTGATCCAGTCATCTTCCAAAAGTCCCACCTATGTGCATCTGAGGCTTTGGGGGGTCACCTAGATATAACCCATGAGAATACAGAAACCGTAACAGTATCTCAACAATGATCCTCTTGCTCTTAGGCTAGTTTCCTTGTTACTAGTCCACTGATTCTCAGAGTGTGGGCCTTGGGTTAGCAGTATTCACAGCACTTAGGATGATGTTAGAAATGCAAATTTTTGAAATGCACAGGAGACCCAGTGAACTAGAAGTTTTGCAAGTGTTTTCAGAAACTGCTGTTTCTCTGAGTGAGTCAGATGCCCACTTTGAAATTGAAGAATTACTGTGTATCTGATTGGCACCATCAAATGAGGCTTGGATTTCTTCCTCATTGCAGGTTATGATTTTGGAGGCCTGAGAGGCATGTTGGTTTGTTATTTATACCTGACTTGTCTGTTACTGGTGCCTGAAGAAGAAACAAAACATTAGCTACTATACACAAACATCAGATAAAGTGCTTAATTCCAGAAAGAGTCAGAGCCAAGTGGCAAGGTTTCCAGTAACCACTAATGTTAGTCCCAAGGATGATATCTGACCTTTGATTTGTAGCTATCTGAACTACTCTGCTAGGAAGAACTTTTGAGGTCATTTTAAAGACAGAATCTGTGGTTAATTAAGAATATCTGCACAGTCACATGTTTTGGGAGTTGGTGCCCACTTATTTGTCACATTTTGACTAAGGAAAGAGAATATCAGTAGTGATATTTCAGCATATGCTAAAGCTTTCCTGAATGATCATAACCAAACCAACAGTAATAAAAATTGGCAACATTTTATACTTTTATTTATCTTCTGACTTGATTCATCTAAGAGCCTTGTGAAAAAGAAGACCTTAGATTATTACTCTCATTTGATAGAAAAGGAGAACATATTGGGAAAATTCAACATTTTCTCAATGCTTGCTAATGAGTTTGCATGTAAAAATTTTAAATACTGGTCTTTATTTTGATTTGTTCCCACCAGATATGATGTTACATTTGCGTTATTAATATTTTGATGTCCATAGTTGGCAAAATGGAATTTTAAGACACAATTCCTCATATTTTGTGATAAGCCTGTCTTACATTAAATCTGTTTCTCCAGTAAACACTGACTGATACAATTTGGCAGGCTCTATAACCCTTAACTGACTTAACTATCAACTAACAACTATTCTGGAAAATTAGAAGTATCCATGACATTTACATAAATGTTACTTCACACAGGCAAATATTTCAATATTTTATATTTTGGCTTGGAGACAAAATTAATACTTTGATTAGATTCAAGCAGTGTTTCTTCAAAGAGTCAATTTTGACCGGAGGAGATACTTGGAAACATATTTGGCTGTCACATTGTTACGGCTTGTGTCTAGATGTCCCCCCAAGCCTCATGTAGTCATAGATGAAGCTTTTCTCAGAGGTGGCTGAGTCTAGACTGTGTGATGCTGGGATCAGGAGTGGGTGATTATTAAATCAGTCCACTGATTGGTTTGGCACCACCCCAAGTCTTGGCAGCTTAAACAGACCATACAAGGGGCAGAAAGAAGCTGCTAAGATCCCTTGCTGGTTTTGCTACGTTCTACCCACCAAGGACTGTTTCTCCTCTGCCTTGGAGCCACCAACTATGGATTGAAACCTCTGCAAACTGTGAGCCAAATAAAATTTTCCTCCCTCAACTTGTGGGTGTTGGGTATTTTGTCTTAGCAATGAGAAAAGTAACTGAGGTACATATCTTTCAGGGAGCTGTTGCATTTGCAATGGCATCTCATTGGTCAAGGGAAGAGCTGCTGCTAAAAATTCTGCAATACTCAGGATAGCCCCCATGACAAAAAATTTTCTGACCTAAATGCCAATTGCTTTAAGATTGACAAACTTGGGTTGAAGTAAATGAGAAACATAGAGTTTAACTAGAGTTTTATTCTTATTAAAGGTAGAGAGTCCATGCTTTCTCCATGAAAAAATTCATATACTCTGTTGTTCCAAAAAGAGTTTTCCCCTATTCCCAGTTAATAATGTTATTGTTCTTTCTGCTTACACTTTCATCTGTCACTTACTGCCTTTGGGACTCCTGTTTTGTTTGGTTGTTAGTCAACTAAAGATTCTAGAAACTACCACATTGTATGAGTCAGTTCTCATTAGAGAAGCAGACATTATAAAATATATAAATATGCAAGAATCTACAAGGCATGTTTATAATGGCCACCCGCAGAGTCAGAGGCAGAAGACTGTAAGAAGGCTGTCTGCATGCTGGAGATCAGGAGGATCCAGTCAAAGGTCAGAGCCCCAGAGCTCACTGGAGAGTCCTGTGCGAGTCCTCATCAGAGGCTAAAGGATCTGTGCTGGAGGCTGGCGAGTCTGTGCCGGAAGCCAGGAGATGGATACTTAAGGTAAAGGTGATAACTGGAGCTCCTCCAGTGGTGATCCTTCTTTGTCCTTTTCCTTTATATCTCACTCAGGCTACACGCCTATTGGTTGGTGCCACTCACACCCAGGGTGGGGCTACCATATTCAGTAACTCCTTCCAGCCACACCCAGAAGAACCATGCTGAGCCAATCAGCTGGGTGTTTCTTACTCAAATTGATGCAATCAACTATCACACACATAAAGCAAATGTGAAGATTAAATGAGATGTATATAAAATGCTTTCAAAAGTCTTTCATTATTAAGCTCTTATGAATAATTTTAACTTCTTTTGCATTATTATTTAATTTATATTCATTATTATCAATATTTTAAACTTCTTATATTCCATAGAAATTTTGGAATATGATACTTTTGCTATATCTTCTGGTGCACATAATGTTTTCTCTCCATCAATATGAGAGCTATTTGAATATAAATTATGAAATTGAATTTAAATTGTGAAATTGAATTTAAATTTGAATTGAAATTATTGAATTTAAATTGTTAAAATACCAAGATTAACTTAGAAGATTTAATGTCATAGTAGCATTTAATTACTGTATTAGTCTGTGCTTACTAGAGTCAGATGTGGAAGAGTGCAAAATGTCTAAGTGCTGGAGACCCAAAGGATCCAGTATAGATTCTGGAGCCCACGGCAACGTCCCATGCAAGTCCGAATCACGAGACTGAAGGATCCGAGGTGGGAGACTGAAGGGTCTGCACCGGAAAGACCCAAGGGCCCGTACCAAAAGCTGAAGGGTCTTTGCCTAAAAGCGGAAGCACCCGAGCCAGAAGGCTGAGGGATCTCACTGGAGCCAGGAGATGACGTCCAAGATGAAGACGAGGACTGAAGCACCTCTGAAGAAACGCTGCTGAGACTCTTCCGAAGACGAGCAGTCTCAGTGAAGCTCCTCCAGGGAAAATCAGCTGAGATTCTTCCCTCCCATTCCCCTCTTATACGGTTCTGACACGGATCCTCCTCAAAGGAGGTCTTCTGCACCCAGAACCACGCTGACTCAATTCAGCAGAATGTTCCCCACTCCAGTTGACAATCAATTAACCACCACAGTCATTTATTCCATTTAAAAGCTATAAGCGAGTATTCAATTTAACAAAATAAATGCTTTTAAAAATTTCATTATTTAGGAAGTCCTAAATGCAGGGCGTACTTTCACGATTATCCATACCATTACTCTTGTTCCTGTAAGAAAAGAACAGATGAATTTTCCACGTGGCATTAAGGTGGGCGGAGGGGAGAGAAGACATCATCGTTTATGATCAGGAAGAAAATCACACTCCTTTATACTTTCACAATTGCCTCCTCCTCCCCAAACTAGAGAGAGGTGGAGAAAACCAAGGTACAACTCTCCATTTGCCTAAACTGCTGACTCCTAATTCCATTTTTGCTCATTTTTTCCTTTCTCCTGGTATTTTACCAGTGTGTAACTTTGAAACACACCACTTTCTCATCAGACTCGAGTCGGGTAATGCAGGGTGGAATTCTGCATTGACTTAGGATAAAAGTTAATGCAAATATGATACGTAAATTAGGAATTTTTAAGTCCATTTAAAGCTATCAAGACACAGGCTAGGATTTAAATTTTTTACCTGCAAACTTAGCAGACATTGAGGAAATGTTGAATATTCTCATTTTGTTTTCCTTTTACATCTATGCCTATCTGGTTGGCACAGGAAATTCCTTTGACTTTCACTTTTTTATACTAGCTACTGATATTTGTTAAAAGCATGTTTCCAGAATATTACTGTTGATTGGATAACTCAGAGAAAGAATTTCCTAAAGTGTATTTTGTACGTTACTTCATTATAATAATCCTGTTATTTCTTCCATCTACGCTTGAAACAAGAGTGCGTCAAATATGTTTCTTGCTACAGAATACTTTTTTCTTTCTTTTTTTTTTTTCAGCTGGTATTGGAGACTAAACCCAGGGGATTCATATTGAGCTATATATTCACATGGCTAGAAAGTTTGAAGTATAAGGTATAAAGCAAACACATTCTCTTTCCCTAGCATCCCTCTTTCAAAGACCCATTGATAATTTCTTATATGTGCTTCCAGAAAAAAAAAATTGGAATAGACTGTTTCCTAGAACCTATTGCTTTCACCCAAAATGGATACTTTCCTTTGTGTCTTAAATTTTATATATGATAGTATATTTTATGAATATTTTCATTTATTTTAAAAACTGAAGAGTACTACATGTCAAAATGTATTGAAATAACTACCATCATTGACTATTACTGAATTTCTGACTTCTATTTTGTAAACAAAGAGTGAACATCTTGGAATATATAGGCAGACTTTTTATATATATGGTGGTAGGAAATGTTTCAAACAGTACAATTATTGGACTAAATATTCTGATGCATTTTAGAA